>VUQG01010241.1:2995-13420 GCA_015106755.1 Etia nguti | reverse complement strand
AGTACAACGTTCTGGAATGGCCATCTCAGTCCCCAGACCTGAATATTATTGAAAACCTGTGGTGTGAGTTAAAGAGAGCTGTCCATGCTCAGAAGCCATCAAACCTGAATGAACTAGAGATGTTTTATAAAGAGGAATGGTCCAAAATACCTTCAACCACAATCCAGACTCTCATTGGAAGCTACAGGAAGCGTTTAGAGGCTGTTATTTCTGCAAAAGGAGGATCTACTAAATATTGATTTCATTTCTTTTTTTTGTGGTGCCCAAATTAATGCACCTGCCTGATTTTGTTTAAACGATTATTGCACACTTTCTGTAAATCCAATAAACTTCATTTCACTTCTCAAATATCACTGTGTGTGTCTCCTATATGATATATTTAACTGACATTTTTTATCGTAACAACCAACGATTTATATAGGAAATAATGACTATTAACAAGGTTGCCCAAACTTTTGCATCCCACTGTATATAGCATTATGACTAACACTGATACAAGCGACAGCATTTAAAACCACAGACGGATAAGATGAGTGGCAGTTATATCCTTACAATGTAAGACAGCTCTTCTGAGAAACCTTGGATCCTGGCATTCATGGTCCAATAAACACATATCACCATTTAAACAACAGGTTCTCAGCAAGTGTAAATTAATCTAATGGACATTGCAGCTGATGTGTGACTAGGATACGACACTTGTTCTTCAGCAAGCCACAGATACACCTGATCATAAGCACAGACAGGTGTACACATTTCATAAATAAGAAGAGGAACTTTTCTCCTTTTACAAATCTCATATAGGTTCTTACTGCATGACACAATGCAGCTGTGTAATGCGAGCTCAGTCCTCAAGATCCAGATTCATTGTTTGTGTTTGTTTAAAGTGATTATTGGAACTATCATACATTTACAGCTGACTTGTGTAAAATATAAGTAAGAGAAAATTTAAAAGGTCAAATAGGATGTGTGGCAGAAAATATACTTATACAGGGGGAAAAAAGATAGTCTGTGGCTGTGATAGAGCAGAAAAGGATCTGTGTGCATTACCTCAGCAGTATGTACTCAAAGAGATCTTTATGGTCACAAACACTTTCCTATATTTAGCTTTTTCTCCTTATCTCTAGGTCAACTGAGAAGCTTTAAAAGGACCAGTAACAGTTAAATAATGCTTTTTTGGAACTGCCAATCATGCAAAGCAACTCTGCTGGGGTCCTGGAATAAAAATCATGGCTCGATGTGAGCATAATAATCCCACTTCTAAGTTTATCAGTGACAATATTGTTGAGTCTTTACTTTACAGTACAAAGTGCCATGAAATGACCGTTGTTGAATTGAAAACTCAGATTCTGCCACCTAAATCTAACCTTACAATTAATAATTCCCGTAGTTTCTATAAAACAGAGATATGTAGTATGTAGAATATACTATACATAATGTGTATGGATACATATGGGTATCTCTTTGGGACACAGAGAATTGTGAGCAGTCGTTACTTGTCGAAAAGATGTTTTCCAACTTCTGCATCCACATCACTTAAAGGGTCATCCAGGAGGTAGATGTCTCCATCGTCATATACAGCCCTGTAAAAAAAAGTGCTTGTTTCCCCTTCAGTCCTACAGAAGAGTTTATGCGTGGGTTGGTATGCATCAAATGTATCTAATGGCAAACCAACAAGGTTTAGGATTTCTATGACTGCAGTAAAATTCCCTCCATCCATCACTTACTCATCTGACCCAAAGAAAAAAGTAACATAGGGCAATCCTAAAGGCTACAATAGAGTAAAGGTCATTACTAATGCAGACTGATTATACATAACCTTAAACACACTTTGATCAGTTAATAGAGCTCATACTCTTTAGAGAGCTCATATTAATCTACGTTCTTCATGAACTGCAACAACTCAACAAAAAGTAGTTTTTGCCACAGCTGTGTGATAATCAGCTGTGGACTTAGCATGCTGAGGTTAAAAACTCAAAATATATCAGTAGGTTGTGATATGGAAAATGATATGATATGGAAATTTTTAATTAATTTTTACATGATGGAACACGTCCACAGTATTTCAGAAATAATTATGAGTAGTGGAAACACATGTATCCCAGGAAAGAAAAACCCCAGAAGGGAACTCAGTGTACCGGGGTGGAATAAAGGTTTTGATAAACTAGTAAGAGACAAGAGAGACAGGAATCTGGTCGTAGAACACCGAGGAGAGAGCAATAGAGTATGACAGGCTAAAAGCCAAAAAAAAAGAAAAGAAAAAAAAGTTATACAGAAAGTATTTTGGGAAATTAGTTGAGAGTTGAGATGTCAGTGGGAGAAATCTTTTGACTCAGTTGTCTGTGCCATTCTTTCTACAATTAAAACCAAATATTCTTCAGAGAGTTTTTCCCAACTCTGCTGAAGAAGTTCTGTAAAATAATGGGCCCACAGTAAGAAAAAAGAGAAACAGAAAATTTTCTGTGAATTAACAAACACTTAATGTTTTATAATTACAGGATAGTCTGGGCAATGAGCCACCACAACATTTTGTGTCATTTCAAACATTTCTTACAATTTAATTTGTGCGAACAAATGTCTTTCATTTACTACAGCAAGATTTCTTTGGAAAAATAAAATCACAGTGCCACTCGTCCAGCCTGCTTAAGATCAAAGTAAGTTGTATGTGGCCCTCAATGTAAAATGACTTTGACCTCCCTGGTTTACAAAGTAGCAGAGGAGGGCAGCAATGCACCTTTGTGCCTAAAATCCAAGAAGTCTGGCAGTGTGTCTGTTCAACTACCTTTGTGTGCCCCAGTTCATGTTTTGGAATTTCCTGGATTAGTCTTTTTTTGTGTGTGTGGCTATTTTGCAACTTGTAAACATCGGGCTTCGATAAAAAGGTCAGTTTTACATTTGCCCAATTTGCCTGTGAGTCCTGCAGTCGGGTTTTGTTTCTTGCTGACATTGAGAGGTCTATAGTTGGAAAAAACCATGTACTTCTCCAGTTATTCTTTACCTGAAGATGCCGAAGAGTTTTCCAAACCCGGTCTGTATCGGCATCATGACTGCAATTGTTGCCACATCTGCCAGGCAAGAGGGGCCGATCTCAAACCAAAGGAAAACGATGATCACCATTGCTTGCAGAGGTCCCACCCACAAGTAGTGCAGTCTGAGTGTAATCTGTAGAGGCCATTATAAATGGCATTTTGAAATTTTTTATAAAACTCGGAAAAGTGTGACATTTGGAAGTGGCGGTCACAACTTGGATAAAACTGTCAGTCACCATAAAGAGCCTTTAATATAAGCAAACATAGATACCCAAGATTTTGAGAAATATGCTAATGCTCAACAAATTTAAGGAATACTTAAGGTGTCTCAATAAAGTGTTGGGTAACTACATGCTGATAGAACAGCTTTAAGATGCTTGTGAGGCAGTTAGAGTCTCGTGCGACTGCAATCACCCTCACATGTGAATCAATCGTGTCAGGCTTCAAGCTATGCCAAAAACGATTCCTTTGTGGCATTAACAAAATAGCCACAGAGGAGACTTGCTTTTAATGCCTGACTACAGTTAGCCAGGGTGGATGAGCGTTCTTCATTTGTGGAAATACATATGTTTTATTTAGATGCCTGCCTAATATGTTTTGAAAACATCTTCCTGTGTGTGAATTAGACAAAAGTAAACTTAATTGTCCTACCCATACAAAAAGTGCCTATATACATCCTTATCACATAGCTACCTATCATTTGAAGGTTTGCTAGCTTGCTAGCTTTCAACGCTTCTCAGAGCCCAACTTGTTTTCATATTTGATGCTCTCAGTCAATCTCATTGGTTAGAAGTTATTGTGAGGTCTTGTATTAACTCAAAATCAGTCATCTTGTGATGCCAGCGTCTGAACAGGGACTCGCCAGATCTTATGCTCTATAGATGGTGTGCTGTAATCCTGGAAGTGGACAGAAATGTTTCGTCATACAATAAATGTGATCTCTCTGGACAACTTTATATTGATTTGCTTTATATTGACACATCCAGACCTCTTCCCTGCCCTACATATAAACATCCATCCGACACCATCAAAGCAGAGGGTCAAGAGTTCAGATTTTTCATCTTTGTCATTCTCCTGTGGCAAGTTAGTGTAGTTACTTTTAAATAATATCTACAAAACTGCATTTACCACAAATACCCATCTACTGAAATACCTAATGAAAAAAGGTTTCAAAGGGGTACATCCTTCTGTCCTTCTGTTCTCTCAGTTACAAATCTCCAAATGTAGTTTCAAGTTGGTTCTTGACCCTTACAAATTTAGATCATCTGTGTTTCTGCCTCTGTTGCCTTACCTCATCAAAATGATTAACATCATTTGAAAGCAGGTTCACTATTTGACCAGTGTTTGTTCGTCTGATGGATTCAGTGTTGAGACCAAGAGCCTGATGAGAGAATTTTTACTTTTTTACTGCTTGAAAAATTCTCAAAATTATTCTGAGAGTTCTGAGCTCAAAAATCTGCATCTCTTGTGCAATTTTTCTGAATCTTCACTGACCTTCCTGTAGATCATGCGACACATAGCCACTCTAATCCTCATGCCTGTTCTTTGGACATGGTAGTAGTAGAGATATTGGAGGACAGTCTGTCCAAATGTGGAGATGGACATCGCAGCAGCGTAAACATACGCCATGCAAAGACGTCTCTGATTGTCTGGTGATAATTCTCAAAGAAAAGGATTATTTTCCCCAGAAGAAGTGGCTGGATCACTTTGATTGCCTCCTTTATGACAAAGACAATAAATACATAATGGAATATGCAAACAAGCTTCACTCTATCCATTACTAGTACTGGATGTGGTAAACTGGTTCAAATATCTACTAGTAATACAATAATACAGTAATAATACAGTATTCCTTTTTATTTTAGCTCATCTGAAATAATGTGGCCAGAAAACAGCACAAAATCTCAAATATTGCCAGTGCATGAATGATTATTTTAACACTGGTGACAAATTGTAAATATTCACAGCATACCAGAAAAAATTCAAATAGGCCGGCTAATGCATAGGACTTTCCATAGCACTTTATAAGAACCCTGGAGAGCTGCAGCTTTCGTAGTTACTTTCAAGCCTTTTTAACTTTATTGTTCCAGCATCTGCAAATCAAATGAGTTGATTAGTTGAGCCCAGGATTTATAACCCCATTTCCAAAAAAGTTGCGGCACTGTGTAAAATATAAATAAAATCAGGAATTAATACCTCTTAAAACTCTCCATATTTTATTCACAAAAGAAGGCAGATAACCTGTTACATGTTAAAACAGAGGTGCTTTACTATTTTATGAAAATTATTTGCATTGAAATTTGATGGCAGCAACACGTCTCACAAAGTTGGGACGGGGCAACAAAAGGCTGCAAAGGTAAGTGGTACTAAAAAGAAACAACTGGAGGACTTTGAGGCAGCAGGTCAGTAACACAATTAACAGACTCTCGAAAGCACTTGATATTACAAGCAGTGGCAGGTTGACAGAATGGCAGTCCACACTATAAAAAAATAAAACATTAACTTGATACAAACAGACATGTTTCCTAACCAGCACCACTTCTGGTTTTGTCACATTAGCCTTTTGTTGAAGTACCTCTGCAGCTCCTCTCCTAGGCTTTCAGACCGATCCTCCAGAAGGACGCTGTACATGTCACTCCTCTCAAGCCTGTGTTTTTGGCCAAGCCATAACAGGGGGTTTAACCAGCTGAAACAGAAAAAATAAACCATTTCAGTCTGGCAGAGAGAAATATCAATCACTGCGGTTTATAAAAGACATATCTGAGCTGACTGTGAATGTCTGAACTACTTGTGATTAATGAGTTATTTGGAGTAACAGTGTTTCTAGTGATGGACTTGGAGGATCTCTTAAAGCTAATGCTGTTCACACATCAAATATCGGCCACACCTGGAAGAACATTTAAAGTTACAATGTAAATTCACAGGTATCCACCTTCTTGAAATGAATTAATAAGCAAGTGATGATGATCAGTGTATGAATAAATTATAAGCACAGGAAAGCAACTGGTGCTGAAAAAAAAACAGCTCTTTGAGGCTGGCTGTGGGAATAAATCAATCCCCACACACTGACTTCACACTGCAGCCCAAAGAAACTAATGACTACACCCACTTCTATATAGTCTATATATGAACCTTAAAGAAAGCAGTGTGTGCGACTTAGTGACAGCTAGTGGTGAAGTTGCAGATAGCAAACAGCTGCCCTGGCCTCGCCTTCATCTTCCAAGCAAATAGGAATACTTGCTGTGACTGCTAAACATGCTAAATGCTGTCTCTGAAACCAGAGAGAGTTCATCAGAGTTCACTGAAGTCACTTAGTGAGCTCATTGCAATAGTCTCTTCAGTTTTGTCCAATAAAAAGAAATGGCTGATTAAACTAGATGTGCAATAAAGAACGTGTTTTAACTTCTATTTACATGAAAGATTTTCAAAATACTTTGGTGGCTCAGACTTTGTGAGAGCATCAGAGTGCACAATAAGCAGAAGGGTTCATCTCTCCTCCACTAGAAAACACAGATATTATTATATTCTTTAAATAAGCTGCCGCTACATGCTGGATGTTCATCTGCTGGGAAAAGTCAGTCAGTGCTCAGCTGCAGATGGGAGAACACTAAAAGTCAAATCAAATCAAATCACTTTTATTGTCACATCACATGTGCAGGTACACTGGTACAGCACATGCCAGTGAAATTCTTGTGTGCAAGCTTCACAAGCAACAGACGTGTGCAAAATACAATAACATAGGAGCAAAGCAAAATATAAGAATGGGAATCTGAGATTTATAAAAATAAATATATGTACAAATATAAGAATGTATGTGCATTACTAAATAACACTATGGTTGTACATCAATGTGGATCATCCTCTGAATATGGTAACTAATCTCTTTAATGTGGAATGACACTTTGAGCAAGCTAACATTAATGTTAGTTTCTGCTCTCATCAGGTTAGATAAAATCCTGGAGATGAAACAGCGGAAGCCTAGATGTCCCAGCTTTTCACTGGGACTGAACGCAGCTTAGATTTGTGGTTCTGTGCGAGGCTGGGCCAAAGTTGTGCCAAAACCCCGCGTGGGCATGCGACATGATTTCGTGCACGCGCATTTATGGTTTTGTAAGAGAGGGAGAGGGCGGTTACGTTACGGTTTAGACATGCGTGTGCACAGGAAGCCTTTCCAAAGAGAAAGTGATCCGATTTGTGAAGCCGAACTTAAGACGCTGTGCAGAAATGAGCAGTATTTCTTCCGGTTTGGATGCACCGATTTGTAAAACGGTTCTACGTGTGGTCAAGATGCACGCAACCGTGAGCCCTCAAAGGTTACACACAAATCACTGTTCACATTTAAAAAGCTTGTTTTGGGCTTGTAGGCATACTGCAGTGTCAGATAGTGTTCTTAAAACGGATTCATATCATGTCTAACAGCTGCAGAGGTACAGAAGACAGAATATATATTTCTATTTTTTAAAAAGCTTCCTTTGTCTGCTGTGTTTAATGGCCTGATCCTCCTCCGTTTCCAGAGAGATGCTCTTTACTTTTGTCTCTAAAAGATATCCCCGAAGGTGTTCCACTTGTTTCAAGTCAGGCAGCACAACTGTCCAGGTGATAGTTTTACTTTTGCCTGTATTAGAAACACTCGTGATTTTTGCCAACACACTTTGCTTTGTCGTCATCTCTTTTCTTCATCGTGCCACCTACCAAAGACACGTCCTTCAACTTTTACACTCATGCAGCTTCATAAGATAAACCCTACCCCCACATGTAACCAAATATTCTGCAAATATTCATCAAGAGTCTCACGAGACATGAATGATCGTTTCACCAACTGTCACAGAAATTTGCAAATCCGCTTTTGGCCCCTGTGCTAACTAAGAAACAGTCTTTAGTGTTATTCCTGGACATCTTAGATAGTTCAGCTCAATTCTTTTCCATGTGGACACAGCCCATTAACAAATACTGACAGTGCTTTGGTGTCCGGGCATTTCACAGGCATGTTGAGGCCAGAAGAAAGTCTCGTGCAGTCTCTTGCAGTATGCATGCGTTTGTTGCATTGTGTTTCAGCTGTGGAGCAGTTTTCAACTTTGAAATACTGCAGTTACTGAAGACACACTTCTCTGTTGTATTCTGTACTCACGCATGCAAAGCCATCAGCAGAGGGCGCTCAGAGCCCATTTATGTAATGTACTTCACTCGCTATCATTCTATCAATAAATGACTCAGCAATCATTTATATTTTCATTTTCAGAGGCCACGTTATTCTCTGAGAAGAATTAAGAAGCTGAGGGGAGGATTCATGAGATATTATCCTATTCAAAAAGCCACATTTAAAGAATTCTTACATGCTGTATTCACCCAATTCACCTGTCGATCCATCCCTCAGATGCAGTATAAAAGTATAAATGTAAAGGAGCTGCAGCTTCGTTGTGGTTATTGGGGATAATTGTATCTTTGAATCCAATAAGGTTTTTAATTTGAACAAACATGATGCTAACATCTTCATTCCAACAGTAAATTAAGAGTCTGGAAAAAGTCAGACTTGCATTGTTACTCCAATCTAAATGGTCAAAAAAAAAGAAAAAAAAAATCTATTAACTAGTTTCTCGTTTAAAACGTTTAGCTGAAGCTCTCTGAGCTCTCCACATCACAGATTGCTCAGCCTGCTTCTATTGGCTGTCCATGTGCACGTCAGCAGTCACTGCTGCATCCTGAGCCCCAGCTGTTGCTGTGTCACATCTTTTTTACACCAGGGGCCGAGGCTGTGTTTGACCTAGTTGCTGAAAAGCCCATAAGGCAAAGTCAAAAGCAAACTACAGATTACACACAGAACGAAGTGTTTCATAGCATGAATTGATATTTATTGGTTTGGAGAGGAGTCTGTTTCTTTCTTTCTTTCACGTGGTTTCATTAAGTTGTATCACCAACAATGGTGACTTTGTGATTTCAACCACGGGACACACTGTGTCAGTCAACTTCAGTATTAAAAGTACCGAGAAGCATCGCATCAAGTCCACCTTAACCTTTACAATCCCAATGTGGACCAAGTGGCACAAACCAGATACTGAATACTTGAAAGCCACGCTGACTTAAAATCTTTTTCCTGTATCCCATGTCATTTAGGTGAGCTCTTCCTTGAACCTACTTTGCTTGTACGAAAGCATCATCGGTTTCCATTCAGTAAGAGAACGTTTGTATTTTCTAGATTCCAACAGATAGCAGACAGTGAAGGCAGCCATGCTCACTGTCCGCTTGAGTCTTTGACTACATCCTCATTCTGTGGTAGACTGAGCAGTTCCTGGATCCTCTGCATGTCCTTATTGGTTTCCTCCACCTGAGAGCTCACATTCAAGTTGGAAATCAGCTCATCCGTCAACTGCAAACGGGCTGTCCTTTTATTGGAAAAAAAAACAAGCTTTGATTAACCAAGAAGCATCAGGATAAAATGACACTTTGTATTTATTTCTGATAGATCTTACCATTCTGCAAGCTTGTGCTCATACAGTTCCCTGCGCTCTCTCCTGCGCCTCTCTCGGATCGTCTCTCCAGCCAGGGACTGCAAGCCAATGACCAGAGCACCAACCGGAATCCTGTGTAGAAGTCAGTGTATATAACTGTAACTGTGATGCACACTTTTACACTTTTACTACACATAAGTCCATCAGCTAGTCTGTGTTGTATAACATAAAACATATCAGATGCCTGTTTAATGGAAGCATCGACACTGTAATAACTTCCTTAAACAGTTTCTACAGCTGCTGTGGCCCAGCCCCTCCGAACCCTCCGCACTTTCCACTCACACCTCTACGACATGGAAAAGGAAACCATTATGGTTAAAGATCTGGAGCATGATGTGCTTTGCAATTAGCTGCCTGCTTTCATGCCGCCCCTTCTGCCCCAACTACACCTGGCGTAGCCGAGGCTGGAGCCATTTGTGCACATCAAATGCTCCAGGTGGCTGGCCACTGAAGCAGACAGTGAGAGGAAGAGGAGGAGGGAGCAGTGCTAGTGGAGGGCCAACTGGAAGTATGGCTAAGCCATTATGGAGTTGACCACAGGGATGATCCAAACTAGACCCTCTTCTGTTACACCATCAAAGGCAACACACTCAATTTGCAATTATAAAATCTGCATTTAGCTCTGTGCGCTCAGCTGAAAGGACGAGCAAGGCTAAAGTGGGCCAGAGTGAGAAGATGAGACAGAGGATGAAGCACCTCCAAGTCTACATCAGACCACGGTAGAAGGACACGAGAGGCTGGAATAACAGCGATGGTATAAAAGGAGAAGTGCAGCTGCTGCCTTGGCCTGTCTCCTTGGTTCAGTACCCAAAACACTGTCCTCTGTGGTACACGAGTCCCTCTGGCACCACGAGTAGACTTGGAAGGGAGTGGGGAAGGGAGGAGGGGGGGAG
>VUQG01010237.1:8809-21079 GCA_015106755.1 Etia nguti | reverse complement strand
ATCTATATCTATATATCTATATCTATCTATATATCTATATCTATCTATCTATCTACCTATATATATATAGATATATAGATATATCTATCTATATCTATATAGATAGATAGATAGATAGATAGATAGATAGATAGATAGATAGATAGATAGATAGATAGACATAACATGGCCTATGCGTACAGTAAGCAAAATTTGTACTACCATCAATTGCTTCTTTCTACAAAATACAGAGTGCAGGTGGCACAAATTCACCATAAGCTGAAAAACTCTTTAAGTACACTTGTGAAAACACTTGTGATATGATTTCTTAATTATTATGTCAGGAGTCTTTTTTAATTTGTTTTTTAAACAATAAGCACCTCTGAGGATCTATGACGTGGCAAAAATAGACCCTATTTTCATAGTAGCAATATCTGGCAGACAGGACTTTTAAAACAATGATCAGAACATGCAAAGAATTTATTAAAGCAAAGAAATAAATTAAAGGATATGAGCAAAAATGATGGACAGAACAAAAAAGTACTTGCATTACGGTGTTAAAATGGGCATATTTTACTTTTAACACTTTAGCAACAAAGCGGGAAATAGTGCTGTCTGGCAACTGCTGCTCCAGATGAAGTTGTTGTACCATCAGGAGGTGTATTGGGGTTGCTGCCGTAAAGTTCCAGTTGGCTGGAGTTGGTTCAGGTTTTTTTTAAAGACTCTGCGACTACTGAAGATAAAAATGAGGTTCAAAGAGAGATAATAATTTCCTTTCTATGTACACTGCATGGGACATGTACACCTATTTCCCTATAAGAGCTTATTTCCTCTTCATTCGCCTGAAGGAGAAAATCACTCAGCGAATATTATGGATATTTTTATAACCCCACATGAGTGCTGCCTTGTAAAGACACACATGCACATGCGCACACACACACACACACACACACAGGTAGGCACACGCAAACACACACTATCAGTGTGCTCAAAGGCACATTTGACTCACATGCACAGTAATATAGAGCCCACAGCTGGGTGTAGGGTATATAATTTAACCACTAACTGCAAATGAAGAAACACATCAGGGGCTCAGATTAGATGGAGCTGGCAGAGATGGAAAATGAAACAGAGGCCATCAATGATGTCTTTGTGCTTTGTGTTCTCCCCCTCTCTCTCCTTCTGGTTATCAACTTCTTTTCCTTCCTTGTCTGTCATTTTTAGACATTATTGCCTTTCTCTTAGTGTTTGTCCCATTCAGTCTGCCCCACTCTCTCTCGCTATCCCTTTCACACACAGTCACCCCAACACACTCACATATAAACACAGAGTTATCACTGCCCTACAGGGACTCATTACTTCTGTGATCCAAGGCTTTTATATGGTGGCTTGGTCTTAAAAATGGGCATTTATTGCTCCCCCTGATAAATAGTGCATGTGTGTGTTTGTTACTGAATCTGCTGTTTACTTGGTTCTCTTTGGAAAAACCTATACAGAAAATGCATATTGTGTTGCAGAATGAGTGTGTTTAGGTGTGTATTAAAAAGACAGATAATCAAAGCAAGAAAAATGAAAAACAGCAAAGGTCATGTGTGACTGTTGAAGCGGTGGCTATCACTTGAACAGATTATGGACAAGGTTCTCTGACACCCCAACATGACTAGACTGCAAACAAAAATTATTTTTGTTTTTTTCCCCAGGCATCTCATGCTAGGACCAAAGAAAGGGCAAACATAGTGCTTATAAAGTTTGAATAAAAGAGAAGAAGCCAGTTGTGTTTTCTTTCAGGAGGAACAAGGGTGTAAAGAGGCAATCACAAACACTCAAACTTGCCTAAAGGAAAAGTAAGACAGAGGTTCAGTCACTGTAGCTGAATACACTCTCATCTTATCTGATGTGTGTGTGTAATATACCAAGGCTACAGAAGGACAGTTGAGGAGTGGATTGAACTGCAGAGGTAGTTTGAGAAGTTTCTGTGGACATCTTGATACTTTCATTTCGCTGTAAGGCTGGGTCACTGTTTACTTGCCCTTTGCTGTAGTGTGATTGCATGAGCACTGACTCTCCATAGTGAAAGGTTAGTGGGAAGTATAAGTTTGGGAAAGGGTCAAAGTAAGAGCCAACGAGGCCAACAGTAAACCACTGGAAAGAAGGAGCAAAGAACTATTAGACTTTCTCAACACAGAGTAATAAAACACAGAATTGGCATGGCACCTGGGGTCCTGGCCTGGCTTCACTGTCTTTCACATTCTACCTCGTGCCCTCTCTCATGGCTGTCATTCCCTCACCCTGGGGGATTTCCTCAGGTGTGTTGCTACAGCTGGCACGCGATTGGCAGCGGCACCTGTTTATTCTCACCTCATCATCCTGCGCATAAAACCACCGTGTCGGGTTCGAATCTTTGGCTGTCTCAGCTATCTCGTAGATAACTAGTTAGACTTTCTCTTGATTATTCCCGTTGTGCTCATTGCATTTTCTTCTCCACCGTCAGATTTTGGACTTTTGGTCATCTTCACGTACAGAACTTGGGGCTCTAGAGAGCTGTTGACCTCCCTCACCTGTCAGCCCACTTTCCCTCTGTCTTCCATTCAGAGAGATTCATAAATATCATTGCTGGAGACTACTTCAAAGTTTATTGACAGCCTAAGCAATTGTGGTAAATCAGTGAACTGCATTTGTGTTTGAGTCTGATTCAAAGTCCATTTCTCATGAATCATGACATAAATTACATGTAAATGTACATTGGCATCAATGATTATTATTATTATTATTATTGGTTCAAAATGTGATATTTTTTTTCAGGTTAACCTGTTTTTTGTCATGTATAGGTAAAATCAGTTCAGACAGATTTTTTATTTAGTACCCTCTGTTGGCCTCCCTATTGCTCATTCATCATCCAATCCTTTTCCTTCCCTTCATCTTATTCTCTTATCTCCTGGTTCGATGTCTGTCACTGACTGCTCTATCTGCTCTGGGTTACAAAGGGATTTTACCAGTCAGATAATCCATCTATCTTCATCTTCCATGCTCTCTGTGAATATACACCACTGCTTTAATGGCTTTACTCTGAAAGATACCAACAGCTCCAAAAAGCTCTCAGAGCGACATTTCACTGGAAGCCACGATTCCCTTGCTCATTCTAAAGTGAAGGAGACTTTTTTTATTTCTCTGTATTTAGCCAGGAACAAAGCTTGCTGAAGAGTGTAGTTTTATAAAAAGGAGTTCCTATTAGTTATGTGATCAAACTCTACTCAACGGTTATGCTGAAGGTCTAAATCTGAAGGTGGAGACCAAATCTTGTGCCAGAAATGGGCAATTATCTTCCATGATTTTCATTTTTTAGATGACTAAAAGAATATAATAAGTGACAGAATCAGATGTAAATAATCACTTTTAATGACAGTCACATTCCTGTTTCTTATCCAAAAATATGAGAATGTATACACGGTATAAACTCTTTATTAGGTACATTGCTAGTACTTGGTTGCGCCCCATTTTGCCTTCCTTATTGCTGTCATTCTTTGTGGCATAGATTCAGCTAGAAATTTTGTTCCATGTTGACATGAAAGCATCAGGCAATTGCTGCAGATTTAGAAGCTAAACATCCTCGATGCAAATCTCCAGTTCCCAAGCTGCTTACTGAATTGAAATCTGGAAGTCTTTTGCGTACAGTGAACTCATTGCCATGGTCAAGACTAAAGATGGTTGTGCGTGAAAGTTTTAGTAGATTAGCAATTTCAGAACTACTCAGATCCAGTTCGTCTGGCACCAACAACCATGCTACGTTCAAAGTTACTTAAAACACCTTTCATCCCCATTCTCATGCTCAGTTTGAACTTCAGCAGGTCGTCTTGACCATGTCTTCATGCCTAAATGCATTGAGTTGATGCCTTGTGATTGGCTAACTAACCAGCAGAGGAAAAGGTGTACCTAATAAAGTGGCTTGTGAGTGTATACTCCTCTTCTTCCAAAACTTTTGTTATACTCCCCTCTCATTTTGCTGCCCTGATGTGTTTGAGTGTGTTTCTGACCCGGGAATGTGTATGTATAAGTATATAGCTGTGCATAACCCATAGATCATTACATATGATATTATTTATAAAGTCAGACTTCACTGCAATCAAATTAACGGTGAATAAAATTCCTTCACATTGACTTGTTTTCTTAGGTAATCTATTTTCCGCTCACACAAGCAGGTGCTGTACGTGGGCAATACTTGCAATATTATTTATTAGATTTGAAGCTTTCTGTGCTTAAGGCAGTTGCTTTCTTAATAAAATATTTTAATTTTTTGTTGGTCACTAATTGGAACATTTGTCATCCAGATTTATGTGTGGACAAAGCCTGCCATGACTGTGTAGTGACCTACTGAATAAAACATTATCTGAATGTAACACACGAGTACTTTTCTGATCTTGTTGTGAGTACAACAATCATGACTGTAAGGGAATTCAGCTGTATTATAACAATAACAATCAATAACACTAGACAATACTGTAACACAATCACACTACCCACTTGCTGCCATATGTAATAATTTTATATAATTCTTAAATGAATCCTTTAGCAGCCCCTTTATTTCCACAACAAGTGTCTGTTTGATGTAAAATTCTGTTCAGCAGTTGAAATGACATGGGACAAAGTGGTTCACCTATATAACAACTGTTTAAACCTAACTGTCCATGTAATTCTAGAGGTGCCTGTTGGGTGTTTGTCTTCTTTATACTTAAGTTCAAAGCAAATGAACAGTGGCAACAGCTTTTTCCCAGGTAACAGAAAAAATTGGGGGATTTGCACAGTGTCTGTCAGTTTGCTTGTGTCGCTTTTGCGCCACCTGTCCTTTTCCCAACTCTACTTTGCTTCTTCCTTCCCACCCACAAATCAGAAATGCAATCAAGCTGGCTCCAACAAGGACCCTCGAATCACCACTAGCGGCTAAAAAAGCTCACGGTATATTTAACCTCTGTACCCATCAGCAGCCACTTGAAAAACACTCCCTTGCCTGCCTGTGCACACACACAGACACAATTTTACTATGCTCTCTTTACTATACTCAAGCACACTATACCATGTGAGTGTCTTTGTTTGTGGACTGTACTTGTTTGTGTGTGTGCGTGTTCAGTTTGTGTCACTACTGAGTGGTGAGGCACTCTCTGATTAGCACCCATTTGTTTTCAGATGCTCGAAGAACAAAATAAGAGGCAGCGCTGACAAGAGGACAGACACGGCAGGATTAAAATACACACGCATGTCAAAATACAGTTTGAGACAGTTCAAACATACTTTCCTGTCAAGCTGTCAAATTATAAAAAACAAAAACGATTGAGAGAAACCGAGAGGCACATTTAGGACAAAGAAGCCTCAGGAGGAATGAATGCGTTGCAGAGAATGAAGGTGCAGGAATAGAGGAGGAAAAATGAAAGAAGAAAAGAAAGAGCAAAGACAGGCAGAGCTGTAAGGCTTTGTGAAACACGGTTTGGGCCCTGGATTGACAGTCACTGCAAACATCAACACTGCAAATGACAGGGTACACCAGCAAAAAGGCACCCATTCAAACACTTGCACAAACCTCTGGCACTGTTAGCAGAACTCTGGATAGCCTTTGTTAAAATCACCTAAACCCTCAAGAAGGAATAAAAAAGGCAGCATATTTCATTTGGCTGTCAAACTTTTTGGAACCCTGCAAAGCGCCAAAGGATAGAAGGATAGAAAAAAAAAAAGAAAAAAAAAAAGCAGCACTGTGTAAAACTAAAAACATAAAGGACTTAGTAAAGACTGGGCTATGTGAAAGTCAAACACTTGCATGCAGAAAATAGAACGGGTAGCCTACGTCAAATGACTACAATCACTTTGCTGGCATGTGGATGAAGTTCATTTTTGGCAATTTTTGACTCTATAATATTTTTAGAAAATACAATTTCAATCTTACAGCTTGCAGTCATTTATAGTCCTCATGCAGCATGGGTTGCCCCACACAGGTGTTTTCACTTGTGCCTGATTAGACCACTTCTCAGGACTGTGGGGGCGTGTATATATTGTGCTTGACTGACATCTCCCTCGAGCTGCAGCTGTCTGGGCAACTTACTGTACATCTTTGTTTGCTGCAACTGGTCAGACTATTTTTGGTGATATAATTAAAGGGGTAGATGTGCTTCAATCAGAGCAGAGGTTTAATCGGCTGGAATGACTGACTGCATCTATTTAGCATTCAGAACTGTGCAACTGTGTCAGTCTGTCCAATACAGGTTTTTCATTTTCTTGGGTGCAGTTCGTCTACACGTATTGCACTAGAACTGAAAAATCGTGGAGTTATAATGTAAATAGAAACTTGCAGGAAAATGTAATTAACTACCCATTAGCCAGTGTATTCCAAGTGTTTATGATTGGTTAGTTAGGTGTGCATCACAGGTGGAGTCTTGTAAGACCACGGGATTTGGATATATAGGAAGAGAGAGAGAGAGAGAGAGAGAGAGAGAGAGAAATCATGTGCATATCACAGCAGGTTTGTCGGCTTATAACTTTCTATTTACAACCACATATTTTACCACTTTCCTTTTAAGTATGTCATCCATTGTCTCCAGGAGCCCAAACTCATGCAATGTATAGTACAGAAATTATCTGTAAATTGGATGTGTTGCTAAACAACCATAAACATTAGTAGCTCAGTATAAAAACCTTGTTTAAGCTAAAACTGTACAACAAACATTGCTGTACATGCAATCTGTATTCAGCTGCCATAACTTCCAAATATTTATATGAACATATATGAAACTATAATATTAACTGTTAGAGTTAACTATCCTGTTTCTTTTCTATGTTGCAACTTCATTTTATTATTATAACATACTATTTTTTTCTGTGGACCTCCAGCACTGTGCAGAGTAAGCCCACATACTGTTTCATACTTATTAACTGTACACCTGTCTTGAAGCAATTTTAAATCTTTCTGTTAATGCTAATCGTGCTTTGTTCTCTTTTACTCCCACTGTATTACCTTGCACTAGCTTTAATATTCTTATCTGTATCCGCTGTATTTCAGCTGCAACAACAACCCAATTTCCCTTCAGGGCTCATTAAATCTTCATCTACTTTGTCTCAATCACAGAAAGGCTAGAAAGACATTGTCTGTCAATGCTGAAATCATTAATGAACATGTTTCCATTGTTATCTGGCTTCAAAAACGCAGAGCACACAAACCCAACAACAGCCAATTGGGTGCTATTATGAACACTGTCTCTTTCCAGAGTTAAAAAATAAAGTTTTCAGAGACAATATCAGCCATAAACATATGATGCATACCAGATGCAAGACAACTGTAAAAGTGTAACACACACACTGGCTGAGGGTTTCTGTAAGTGCTGAGCAGAGACTCAGAGAGGAAACAAGAGCAAAGGATATCTACTCTTCTTTGAATGCTCCTCCTCTGTGACAGAATTAAGTCTCTTTCCATTTCCACCTGAACCCCTCGGCCCCTTAAATCTCTTTGTTTCTGTGTGTCTGACAGTAAGAAATATGTCAAGTCTACTTCACACTATTTCACAGCACAGAAAGGTCCAAATTAAAACAATAGGTGGTTTTACGGTAACCTACTGAAAGTTCTCCATGCTCCCCAATTTGCCTTTTTGCACAGATAAGTCAGTAAGTAAAGTAAGACTCAGTGGAGTAAGAGTCATTAAGGAAGTCTCAAGTCTTTGTGTCATTTTTTTTTTTGGTGTCTTTTACTTTCTGTCACTGTCATATATTTTTCTAGGTGCCTGTCTGCCCTCATCACTCTCTTTTGTGTCTTTTTGCATCGTTATGTGGAGGTTTTTTGTACCTCCCATCAATCGTTATCTCACATTCACTCTGTTCTCACTCTCCAAAGTCACTCTATTTTCATTTTAGTTTGATTATTTCGGTCATTTTGTCACATTTAACTTAGTCTTAGTTCTTTTTTTCCTTCTATCCTTATGAATGAAATGCTGCCATCTGGATGGATGTATTTTTGTTTCTTCACTGGCACATATCATAATGCAGGGATGAATTTAAATGTTATTTTTTTTATTAGGTTTGTATATGTCGATAATGAAGGTAGTCATTTTTCTGTTTTTATTTATCAATACATTGCTGTCCACTATCTAAATTCTCTCACCTTTTGTTGTATTTTTCTGTCTGCGTATCTTTACTCTTCCACTTCCTTACTTTAACTCCCCCCTTCATGCTCTCCCTCTGATCATTTTTCACATTTCAGATTGTGGCCGTGTTGACGGGTGCTGAAAACATCGACTTGCTTTGATGTTTGATGTTTGCTGCTTGTGTAAGTTTGTCTCGCTGAGCCTAGGGTTTGAAGGTAATAAGAGGTATGAGTGTGAGTGGGGAGCTAGGCAGCGGGTACAGGGAAAAAAAAAAGCAGAAAACCCTTTTTCTTTTGGTGATTTGCAGGTTTGCAAAACTTTGACAATGAAAAAAATTGCTGCAATGGCATTTTAAAAAAAATATTATCCTATATGTATTATTATTATGAAAAATGCTAGCCAGAGCTCAACTAATACTTTCAAAGGTGTAGTCTACTGGCCAAAATTTCCAGCTGAATAAAACAATAACTCAAGCAAATAAACATTAAATAGCATAATAGTAAATATATGAATGAGTTTTATGCTTTTTAAGAGTCATCAAAAATAAAAGGTACAAAGTACAGAAAAAAAAATCAAATGTTTTTGATATTTGTTGGATCTGTTTTGTTTTGTAGAGATATACATAAAAACGTGATATACATTGTACTGTTTACTACATGAACTCTCAGGATTAGATCATATATGTTATCAGGGATGGAAAAACAGTCATGCCATCTAATCTCGTCACATCTCTAAATTGTCAGAGGTGCAGATTATATCATCACCAAGTCAGTACAGATGATGAAAGAAGACGTTAAAGCGCTGATTCAAATCCAATCGTGCCTTACCACGAGATCTATGAGCTGTCAGGGTTATGGACTATATGACAAAGATGTCTAAATGGTGGTGGAGAGAGAAATGGAGAGAGCGATGGTGCCAATCCAATCTTGTCATATCTACAAACTGTCAAGTGTGGGTTATGCTCTATGACAACCATATCAGTCACATCAATATTATGGAGGTGAGGCGAGAAAGAGGATTATATGATAACTTTGTTAATAATGGAGGCAGAGACAAAAGCAAGGGTGCTGTTTGCTTCTGCATTCATGCAGGCTACATGCTGTACCCAAACTGGCAGTAAACATCTAATACATTGGACACTCAGCTTTGGGGAAACACAGCTTGATAATCACAAGGGGTTACATAGAAAATGAACAGACAGTAGATACACGTGAGTAGGTTTACAATATTTTAAACGTCTTTTTTCATATCTGAGCACAGTGAAACCAACCATTTTTTCAACATTTCAGACTAAATTATTGACACTACTGACTCATTGCGTAGAGACCCGGTACACAGAATGCACTTGCCTTGACACAGCCCTGTAGTTGGTGGATAAGCGTTTTCTGCTTTTTATGGGCTAAATAAAACGCAGCGGTAATATCCTTATGACATTTTTTTCACTTTTATTGTCCATTTTCCTTTCATGTTTTTTTCACAGTCAGATCTATTGCCACTGCTCAATGGATATTACAAAAATACTTCAGGACATCTAAGTGGCTGGCTGTAATAGTTTTATGTTGCATCAGGGCCTGAAAATAACATCTCAGCTAGCCTGCTTTGATCTAATACCCTACTGATGAAATTCGTATGAAGATGTTTTGGTAGCATCTTCCCCACATGCTTTTAGATCTGATATTACTCATACAGATGTAGTTCAATATGATGTCAAGTTTGATGTCGTTTTTTAGGATAATCCTAAAAAATGATCCAGACGTTTCAACATAGAGTAATCGTCCATCCATGTTTAACTGAGGTATAACCACAGGGGTTTAATAAAAGTAAAGCAAAAAAAAAAACATCTTCACAGACCTACACTTGACAAATGGTTGAAAACAGTGATATTTTTAAAGTGTGAACAGTAATGTGCAAAGGTTTTGAGCAACCCCTCATTTCTTTACATTTTGTTTGCATTTTGCTTCCATGGAGTCAGACTTCCTTGTATTTTTTAAAGTGGTCTTGAGCAATAGGTGTCCAGACTTCCTGAGGGCTTTTTTCTTTGGACATTGACTGCTCGTTCACTTATTTTTAGTTGAGTCATCGTACCTGACCCTTATCAGAGGAATGTTTTTTTGTTAGTTTGTTTGTTAAACCAATTGTTTAAGCATAAAAAAGCACCTAAATCAAGTGATGAGCCAGCATTACGTGTAAACATAACAAACAACTGAGCACAGATTTTAAATGGTATCTTTTGACCTTTTGTTTGTAGCAGCTTGGTGCAAAAACACATAATCTGTCCCCATCTCTTTAGTTGAATCTATAAAAAATACCAAAGGTAACACAGTTTCACAGATATAAAATTCCCAAAGAGCTATTAACTAAGAAACTTGTTGTATCTTGGAATGGTTTGTAGTGTGTCCATAAAAAATTTAGGAAACTGCCCAATACGAGGACAAAAAAGGACAAAAAATGTAAGGCCTAAAAAACTATCTACAGCAGATGAGCAGTAGACGAAAACCATATCTTTAGACCTGACACAGGATGTATTTATACACCTCATCTACTTTATATTTATGCAATGTTTAAGAAGTCCCATTTATCACTAATAAAAGTAGTTTAACAGGGATAGCTTTGCCCTGAAACAGCAAGATACTGATATTTTATTATAGTCATCTGGGCAGAAGCATTAAAAGACTTAACAAAATGAAAAAAAATGAGACACAGACAAAGAGCTTGACAGTCAATTTGTTCTTGTCCTGGCTTATCAGATCTGTAGCTATCAGGGCAAAGCGTGCAGCTGATAAGTCTATGATGAGGATGGCTTATAAGCCATGATGGATATCACCAGTGACAACCACCACCCACAAGGATAGATGAGACAGATATCTGACATAAGACATACATACTAAGAGCAAGATGTCTGGCATACCCTTCATGCCCATTCACTCGTATCAGATCTTCAGTACAAGATCTTACTGTGGTGAGTAGAGGCAGTGGCTGACAGACCTATTATTCCACCAAACTGACATGTCAGAGGCAGAGAATTATTGGAGGAAGAGATGATGATGATATATTGGGGCAATAATTGACATGGCTAAGAGATAATAAATGATGGTGAGAGAAATAAGAAGGGGTATGTTATACGACTATTGGTTACAATATGATAATTATATAGTAATGAATTAGAGAGGGGAAATGGCAAGGAGCAAAACAGAGAGATGTACTTTCCTGTAATAATATTAATCGCTGTTACAGTAAGTCATTATTTTTTATTGGCTAGCAGGGACACAAAAACATACTCTGCTTTGTCAAACCTGGTTTCCATTTCAAATCCTCACTCCTCTGACAGCATTATTTCTCCACAGTAATATTATAATCTGCATCAAAGCGACACGGAATGAAGTGAATATAAGTAAAATTTTGTCACTGTTGTATATTGTCTCAATAAAAGACCATGATTTATAAGTTTCCAGCTCTACAACATAGGCACAGAACAGAAAATGTGTTTCAGTCTGTGTTGGACATTAACATATTTAAGATTATGGCAGGTTTGAAAGAGAAAAATAATGCCCTTACTGGCTTTTAAATTAATTTGCATAGCTTTGAATTTTAATGCTGCATTGCTAATAGAGTTTTTGATAAACAGTCTTGTCAGTCAAAGAAGTAAATTTGGCAACAAGAAGAAGGTGACTCAAGTTATACACAGAGAAATATAAGAGAGAGAAAGTGTGAAAAAGAGCATGTGGGAAAGCAGGCATGTTAGAAAGTGAGACAGTGGGCGAGATAAAGAGAGCAAAAGGGCAGAACTGTGTGAGAGAACGAGATGGATAGACATGCAGTCTGATTGCCATTTGGCGTTTGACAAGTAGAAAGCGACCCAGCTGAGGTCACGTCACGATATGTCTACTGACTCTGCCAACTCAGAAGGACAGAAGGAGAGATGAAGATATAGAGAAAAAGAAAACATTACCAAAAATTCTTATGCAAACAGGAGACTAATGAAGTGTTTATCCTACAACTTTAAAAGTAGTGTCTGTACAATTAAAAGCTGTAGTTCTTGGTAACCCAAGACCTACAAATCCCAGTACTTCATCAGGTAATCAACCGCTACAACATCTACAGAATCCTGGAAGTATTTAACACTGATTTGTGTTTGTTTGGAGTTTTTTTTTTTTTTTTTTTTTTTTTATTTGTAACT
>VUQG01010233.1:11349-33831 GCA_015106755.1 Etia nguti | reverse complement strand
ATGCATCTGCTCTTATATAACTATCATTAGCTTACAGCTTGAAGTGTTTAAGGTATGTGCTAACTAAAAATAAAGCCAAGATGATAGTTTATTAAACTTTTAATGAAATTTGCAGATTGTCTCGGTGGAGTTTAATAAACTCAGCCTGCTCCTTGCTCCCTAAAATATAACAGGACACTGGAGTAAATTCTCGACCATCTCACACTTCTGTTTAATCGGTTTTCTGTTTGACGTTTATTCAGCTGTGTGAAAACTATAACTTTAATCTCAGCCAAACCAATTTACTCAAGAACAAATAAAACACTGAAAAAAGCCAAACAATAACATTTTTAAGTTATTTAAGTGACTTATATATCATGTTTAACCTGAGTAGCGAAAGACCGCGGGGGATCTGAAAATGATGTGCCGGGAGTTTGCTGTTCTTGCCGGCCCTAATGAGCCTTGAACCCCCCGATAGCTATCGAGCTGGTGGGTAACAGACGTCTCGGAAAACGTTGAAGCACTTTTGCAAATATGTGATGTCTTGATAAATCAAGCAGATATTTGAAGTTTACACAGCTACATTCTCGCCTGAAAATATCTGAAAACTTTTTGATGCATGCTCAATCATCCAGGTAAGTAAATCTCCAAAAGTTGATTCTGTTCATCTGGGCGTAGCGTTTTCAGTGGGAGAAACGTTTCGTCACTCATCCAGGTGACTTCTTCAGTCTCAGCTGATTGCAGGTTTCCGCCCATTGTTCCTTCAGTGGTGCTAGTTTCAGTCATTATGCAAATGCACTGTTTATAAGATTGGGGAAACCTGCAGTCAGCTGAGACTGAAGAAGTCACTTGGATGAGTGACGAAACATTTCTCCCACTGAAAACGCTACGTCCAGATGAACAGAATCCACTTTTGGAGATCTGAAAACTTTATTTTGTGACCCAGAAAGAGTAATAACAGTAATATTAAAACTAATCCTTCAAATCTGGGGAAAAGGAGGACACATTTGTCAGCTGCATTTGGAGAAGTCTTCAAATTTGGACAGCCTTCGTCGCGTCGCTGTAACGTAATCAGCCTACAAATGCGTCCTCAGAAGGATGCGGTCGCTAAATTTGGACACAGCTAAAGTACCGGAGACGACTGCTGCTGCTTCTTCTTCTTCTTCTTCAGCGTTTAACGGCAGCTGGCATCCTTGTAGATGCATTGCTGCCATCTTCTGTTTCAGTCCATTATTACACTCTTAAATCCTACTACTTATTCCTGCGTCTTTCAGGATCTTACAAAGCTTCAAACGACGCGTTGACTATTAAATTAGTCGTCGACGATTTTGATAGTTGACGTAATCGTGACTAGTCGACTAATGGTGGCAGCCCTAGTCTTGACTCAGGAGGGTGTTTTTTAATGTTTCAAATGAGGGAAGCTTTTCATATTAAAAGGACTGCTTGTGTTTCTCGTCAGGTCATCAAGAGAACAACAACTTCTGCTCAGTTAACATCAACATCGGGCCCGGTGACTGCGAGTGGTTCGCAGTCCATGAAAACTACTGGGAACTTATTAATAATTTATGTGAAAAGTGAGTTAAGAACTTATTCAGTTGAAACAAAGATGATACAAAAGATGTTACTGTAGCCTGAATTGCTTTGATCTTTCGTTCAGGCATGGAGTAGACTACCTTACAGGGTCCTGGTGGCCAGTTCTAGAGGATCTCTACAGTTCGAACATCCCTGTGTACCGCTTCATCCAGAGGCCAGGCGACCTGGTGTGGATTAATGCAGGGACTGTGCACTGGGTCCAGGCTGTGGGCTGGTGCAACAACATTGCCTGGAATGTGGGACCGCTCAACTGTGAGTTACAAGGACGAAAATAAAATAAGCCAAAAGCAGCAGCTTCAAACCTCTTTGTCTAAAGTTACTACTTAAATATGCTGTTGCCTTTTTTCAGCCACTGTTTATGTTTTTTGTTTGTTTTTTTTCACTCCTCCAGCATACCAATATCAACTTGCCCTGGAGCGCTTTGAGTGGAACGAGGTGAAGAAGGTTAAGTCAATCGTTCCCATGATCCACGTTTCCTGGAATGTGGCTCGCACCATTAAAATCACAGATCGGGATACCTTCAAGATGATCAAGTAAGATGTGTGTCTGCATCTACAGAATGTGTGTGTGAGGGGGCATTAGCTTACATCTTTCACTGTCTGCCCCTCCCTCTCTGTCTCTCTCTGTCACACACACTCAGACACTGCCTGTTGCAGTCCATCAAGCACATCCAGATTCTGAGAGACCAGCTGGTGGCTGCAGGGAAGAAAATCTGTTACCAGAGCCGCGTGAAAGACGAGCCAGCCTACTACTGCAATGAGTGTGATGTGAGTGACTCTTCTGTTGTGGGAAAGCAATGAAAGCATGATACGAGTCCCACTTTCAAAAGTCGAGCGCAGCGTTAGTTTATTCAGGCTATGAAGTTGCTCAGCTGACACCCTTTTACACATCCAATTGGCAAATATATCCAAGATATGCTGTTTGTGCTGCTTTAGCTTTCCCTCAGTGCTGCATACCTGCAAGCCGCTTTGCAACCCTCCTCTGCTGTAGCTGCTTCTTTTCATCCTGTTTCTGGCATAAGCAATGTTATATCTGCAGTCACTGATACCTGCTCTGTCCGTTGTTGGGGTTTTGCTTTGGCTCTCCCTATGTCTGTATATAGAAGGGTCTGGAAGGTTCCCCAACAGAGTCATACTACTAAATATAAACTACTGCAAAAAGAAAAACGGTCTTCTTTTGACTAAAGTGGTGCTGACTACACTGTGTTTGTGCAGGTGGAGGTGTTTAACTTGCTGTTTGTGACCAGTGAGAACAGTAGTAAGAAGACCTACGTGGTGCACTGTGAGGACTGTGCCAGAGCTAAGAGCCCGTCGCTGACAGGAGCAGTGGTGCTGGAACAGTATCGGATAGAGGAGCTGATGAAAATCTATGACAGTTTTGTGCTGGTTAGTATGATTTAATTCTGTCACTTTTTAATCTGGCATCTGGAATGAATTAGATTTCTCTATTCAGAGAAATGTAATCTGGACTTTGGAGTCCCCAAAACCCTCCGATGTGGCTCACTTAAAACAAATTCTCTAAAGAAGAGTGAGCCACAGTTCCTTCACAGCGATGTGGAAGACTCATTACCAGTTATCACAAATGCTTAATTGCAGTTCTTGCTGCCAAGGGTGACACAACAAGTTATCAGATTTACTTTTTCACACTTTTGCTTGGTAGGTTTAAATTTTAAAATTTTGTATTTACTCAGATTATCTCTGTCTAGTATTAAAATTTGTTTGATGATCTGAATCATGTAAGTGTGACAAACATGCAAAAAGCTAAGAAATCAGAAAGGGGTCAAAGGTATTGTTTTAGCAAAATTACTTTTCTACGTTTTCTCTTTAACAGCCTCAATGAGCTAGCAAATTTATGAAGTCCACAACCAAAAAAGAAAATCAGAATTTCACTGTAATTTCCTTTTTTTCCTAAAGAGCTACATTGGTTCACTTTGCAACGTGATATCATCTTGCATCCAAATTGTGTATTTGTCATTTAAACAGAGAATAGTCGTCATTATCAAAAAACACACTGGGGGACTGGCTGTTTACTGGTGGCTGGTGTGGTGCTATTATATTAATCCAGCCTTTAGAGTTTCTCCCTTTAAAAATGTGCAAGTGTAGTCATAGAGAGAGTTTATTTCTCTCAATTTCTCTTTTTTTTTTTTGTTTATTGGGTTTGGTTAACCTTCCCTAGAACTGCCTTCATCCGCCATTATAAATATCAAAAAAAGTCATGTGTTATTTGGCTAAAATTGATATTACTTTTGGCCATTTTGTAAAATTGGGGTTCACATTATGATTTCTTGCTGCAGTAAGGGAGTCTATGAGGTTCCCTGTCCTGGTGCCTTTAAATAAACAACATCCTTATTGGCGCATACTTGCAGATTTAGAGTGAAAAAAACGACTGTCTGCTTTGAAAAATGGACCGCAGTAATGTAACGAGTATTTGATAACAGCTCTTTCCAAACCCCCAGCTGAACTGTCTCTCTTCCTCTTTTTATTCTCCCCTCCTCCTTCAGACTCCAACTCCCTTCTCAAAGTGAGGACTCCTCCACAGTGTCTTTCAGCCATAACCAAAACTCTAATGGCAGCACAAATGTTGCCTTCAAGGCAATCTGTTCCTGCAAACACTGTCTCAATCAGCCAATCACGTTTACTCAGTATCGTTTACATCACACAGTAAGGTATGGATACTCAGCCAATCCAACTATATAGCTCACCGTCTTCCCCATACCATCTGCTGATTGGACATGTGTTTTGAAATAGAATGACTAGACTGGTACTTTTCACGAGAAGCATTTTAGATAAGTACAGGAGAAAAAAGAAAACGCAATGTGAGCACCGCTAGCACTGAAAATCAGGTGATATATTTTCAACGGACACTGCTGTGATTCAAAAGCGTCAAGTAGCCAGTTCTGTGTATTGATTCAGGTACTTTTATGCAAATTCAGTAGAACTTTTTTACACCAATCTAGTTATTCTATATGTCCATGAATTTGCTGTGATTCTAATGTACCAGCAGGGGAAACGCTTCATAAGAGAAGTAGCTGATTGTCACATTTGGCATCGTACTGGTTTCTGTTTCTGTTTATTTGTTGTTGGGTTTTTTTTGTTTTTTTCGTATTCAGGTAAAAGCTCTGACATTTGTAACTCCTGTCTGTAAACTCTCTGAGGTGCTATTCCAATCTTATTTATGCTCGTTAGATGCTTAAAAAAAAGTTTTACCAGCCTAGAAGTACACCACATTGGCCTTGTGAACTTTAGAGGAGAGATAATTAGAAGATTAAACACACACAAAGGTTTTATGTAAGTATTAAAAAGACAAAAACACAAATTTTTATCAGTGTCTCCAAAATACGGGTTTAGAAGAGGACTAAAACGGTTTCGTTCTTATTTGGAAAGAAGTGTGTAGAAAGAAAATCAGACTTTTTTTTTTCTTTTTTGGCTTTTTCACAGGTCTAAATGGTGTTAGGTGTGGTTCTATGACACATGGAGGAAATAAGGCATTGTGATGTCTTTTTCTTTTCTCTTTTTTTTTCTAATTATTGGAATGGGCAAACAGTCCCAGTTTTATACCTCTTTTGTTGCAATGTTCTTGTTTCTAGATGACAGAGAAAATAAATAATTGTAAATTGTGAATAAATTTATGGGATACGCAGTGGTGTGCATAGACGGGGTGCGAGAGAGCAGGGGTCGCCGTTCGCGTTTATGTCAGTGAAGTGCTCGTGAAGTGAAACGTCCGGAGGGACACAAAATCATGTTATAATGCAAAAACCAGTGAGGTCAGACTGCAGGCCACGTCAGTGTAGTCGGTCCTGATGGGTCCAGCTCGGTGCGCTGCTGCTCAGAAGTTTGGGTTGGTTTCGGAACATCTTTTGTTTCTGAAATAAAGCATATTTGGTATTTATACATGTCACATACTAGAAAACAATTTCGGATTAATGGACAAAATGGCCATTGCTTCTAACAGAACTGTCACTCCTGTGTTCTGTGGTGTTACCTGTTACAGCTTTATCCTGCTAAAAGGCTACGTGGTCATCAGAAGAGTGTTTTCGTAAATTAAATGAGTACATGTGAAAATGGTTTTTGAAATAACGGGAGCAGTAAATTTGGCTAGTTCAGTTGTAGCCCCCCAAAAAATTGACCAACTAGTTCTAATCAGAATGGAAAGAGATGTTGGAGAGGCTGGTGCACAGCTGAGGAAGAGGAAAAGTCCATCACTGACTAAAGACTGGTTTGAGAAACAGGCACCTCACAGATCATCACCGGGCAGCTTCATTGAATAGCAGCTACATAACGTCCGTCTCAGTGTCGGCAGTGAAGAGGTGACTCTAGGATTCTGGCCTTCAAGCAAAGTTGTGAGGAAAAAAACATATTTTGCTGTTCGGTGGCTAGTCTTCTGCCCGTCTTGTGGTTTTTTTCCTTTATGACACTGCCTAGAAAGTCGCCTCTTCACTGCGAATGTTCAGACAGGCATTTTATGGGCGCTGTTGAAGCTGCCAGAGAAGACGCCGTGTGGCATCTATTTTTCAAACTGGAGACTTAGATGTACTTGGATACTTTATTAGCTGCGCACAAGGACCTCCGACTTCTCTTTGCTATAGGCAGATTGTGCTGGTTCAGAGAAAGCTATCATATACACTATTTATATTTATTAAATATTTTTGAATAGCTTCATTATTTAGAACATAAACCTTCTGATGAAGCAGCTGCAATCAGTCAAACAGAGGCCAATGTTCCAGCTTCCGAGCATGACAGCTTAGCCTTTTAACTTGATAAACTCGTATTAGGTAACACAACGTACCGCTGGAACACACAATGCTTCCTGAAAACAGACCTCCATTAAAACAGTCACTAATGATGTATAGTTAACGATTCCAGTGGTCACTGATCATCATTTACAGTGTGTTTAATTTAAACTAATAATTATTAAGTAATTTCAATGTTTCCAAAAACAAATGACCCGAAACGTTTGAACAGTATTGCATGTTCAAGAGCGCCTGAATGTAAATATGACAAGAAAGACCCAGATTTCTTTGTTTAACAGTACATCAAATGATTTTCATTTTCATTAATTAATTTTATTGCTTTTATTAGTAATGGCACATTTATTGTTCTTATAACCTTCTTATATTTTGCATTCACTTTTACTTGGCTACAAAAGGTGCCAAAGTTTATGTAGCTTCACATGTTTAAGATAACATGTTTTGAGAATTTAAGTCACTTATAAATGCAATCTATAGTGATGTTGTTTTTTGTTTATAAACATAAGTAATTTTGTCAAGGACACTTTTTTTTTTTTTGATTCTAAGCTACAAGCTAAAAATCTCACGCGTGCTCTGTAATGTAGTGTGACGCTAGAAGGCTGGTTACCATGCTGTATGGGCCTAGCGCTGCTTCAAAGTACATTCGGCAGCTTTTCTTCCTGCCGTCGTCTTTAGTGCTCACTTCAGAGGCTCGGGTCTGTTTTTGAATTTGGATGGCGGTTCAACCTCACTGTCGTAGAACCATTATAATAGAATGCCCACTAATGACATCTTCCACATCATACCTCTGCCCCTCATTAGTCTGTGCACACCATTCAATGTACATAATGTATCTGTTTTCAGGTTTGCTAGAAGACTGTAGATTTGTTCTCAATCAGAAATTTTAACTCGTCTTTGGTCGGACTCGTCCACCTCAGTCATTTGTTTTTGTTGTTGCTATATTAAAATACACCCTAAAAATATCTTGTTTCACTGTAGTTTAAATAACTGCAATGGGAAATCTTTCCCATTTTTATACCTCTTTTATTTTGTTGTCAGTTTCAGTTTTTTGGATCACAGAGAAAATGGAAAATTGTAAATTGTGACATTATTTATACTGTACATTGTCGTTTTCTTATATATTTATTGCATATCAAAGGATACGTCACTTGACAAGGGGCTACAAGGTATTTTAAAAATGTAGTATGGTCATAATGTGTTGATAGGGGAAGTGCAATCAGGGGGGTGGTTTAATTTTCATGGTGCTAAACCCCTCCTTGCCTCAGTGCCCCCTCATTAAACAGCATATAATGATATATGAACATAAGTCAGTGATACAACTCAAACCAACCATTTGGTGCTCAGAACCATTTCAACACAGTTTACTGGTAACAGAAATGGAATGATGTCTTTGTACTGTATCTAACAGATAAATAAGAGATCTTTTTTAACATTTTTTTTCCATTGTATGAAATTCATAATCTTGTGAGGCATTAGTGATTTTATGATGAGCATTAGCAGTAGTTGTAACTCTTGACACTTTTGCAGAGACTTTTAGGGATGTGACTTTTAATGGCGTCGAGGTTTTTCGTGTCTTGTCTTCATTATTAGTATTATTTGGAGGGTGTAATAATGCTTTTTTTCCCCCTCTTGACTTGTTTGATTTATGCTGCACTTACTGTTTGAAAAAGAACTCACATAGAAGAAAAAAACCTGAGCCAGACCTGTCTTAAATCCCTCTGTGATTTTTCTGTGACATATTGTATGGTTGTTCAAGAAAATAAAATGTTTTGATAAATTATCCAACAATGATTTTTTTTCGACGTTTCATTTCTTTTTTGGAGTCCCATCGAGTACCTTTTTCAGTCTTAACTGGCTAACCCTCTCTGCTTTCTTTGAGATTAGCTCAATATGAGCGTACGTCTTTTACCTTATGGGTAAGTTACGGCCTCTATTCGCATTCAATTAGAAAATCTTAAAAAGGGCTTTGCCCGCCCACAGTCGTGGATGGCTCTGCAAGCTGCTTTGCAACCCAACTCCATTCCAGTGTGGAGGTGCAGAAGTTTATAAGCAACTGCATAGGCATTTAAAAAGCTTATTTTATATGGTATCGTTTTCTAAGAAAGTGGGACTTAACTGCATGCAACTTGCTTCTGTCTGAATCTTTTATTAATTTGAGTAATTTCAAAGTAAAATTAGTTTTAGAGGAGAATTAAACCTCATGTTGTTGGTGATATTTCTAGAACCAGTAGTACATCAAAATTGTAATTTTCTAAAAATTCAAATAATCTCACTATCCACCATCAAATTTGCATTATCCATAAATTACTAAATACAATCTGTTTGATTCATAACAAAAATACTTGCAATTCCACTATAATTCCTGTCAAACTCATTTTAGTTTTCCAAGTTCATAAAATTGTTTCACTTTTGAAGGCATATCTGTGCAACGATGAGGTCTTGTGATCCTGAAGGATTTGATCAAGCGTTTAAATGTGCCGGCTGCACTTCTGTCAGTCTGCTTATGGCCACTGAGTGGCTCCACCAGACACTGTGCTTCCCTCAGAGTTGATGTTGAGGGAGGCGAGCACACAGTTCGTTTATTTTTCCCTCCAACACTTTCCTGATACCATCTTGTCAAAGCTACAAGCTGCAGCTGCTCTCTCGAGTTCAGCAGGAAAGTAATTCAAATGCAGCAATAAGTCAACTGAGTCATACAGTAAAAGAATGAAGTCACTGCCTAAAGTGACCGAAAGAAGTAATGCTACATATTGCTTATACAATGGTAATGAACCAAAATAATATAACAGATGTAGACTTACATGAAACTGTTTGAAAACAGGCCCCACATGCAATGAGAGTGTCATTCTTTCTGTCTCCCGGGTATGAGATTGTCAGACCTGTGCACATCACAGCGTAGAGCGTGGACACAGCAGCGGATATCCCGGATCCAAGGACAGGAAGACTGCTCTTCCTCTACCAGCCCTCTCATACACTCACATGCACATGCAAACAACACACACTTTGGCACTGCTAACGACAAAAACACTGGTTGACCCCCATCACCTTCTCTTTTCCCCATCCCCTCTTTCTTTTTTAAACCCACAGATTAAACACCAAGAGCTCTTTGATCAGTCCTCTTTGTACCAGCCATTAAAATACTCTGATTCTCTTTGGGGACTTTATAGATCTACCCCTTGTTAAAAAATAAATAAACAAAGATGTCTACAGTGAGATTTTTTTAAAGAAATAATAAAATTAGACTTCATATCAAAATACTAATTTCACCCTTTGATCTGAGCCCCTCTGGCTTCTTATCAGTCCCATGATAGCCTCTTTCCCCACCTTCAAATTAGCGAGTGTTCCCCGACTTCCTCATTTCCTTATGTTTTCTGAAAGAGCAGATCTGTTTTTCATCACAGGGTCAAGGGCCAAACCTCTGTCACTCCCGCACTGGGAAGAAACTTTATGTAAGTCTGTCTGTCCTTTAACATCTTACTTCAGGCTATATTGCGAACTGGTTGAATTGAGCTCTCAGTGAAAATGTAAATATAGCAAGTCTGCATCTTATGTCAGACTCAGTTTGAATTCTCCCAGTGTGGGTTTATAATTTATTTATTTTCTCTTTTGGCATGAAAAGCGATATAAAATGAGCTGTTTTGGATTTTGAACAGGACCTTATCGGGACTTGACAGTGAAGAAAAAGCTCAGCGAAGGTGTAAAGTGTTGCAGACTGGGCCGCATATAACTCCTCTAATCCATCCAAATAAACACTCTGCCTCCCTCCCCCTTCCTCTTACGGGTTATCATATATACACCCCTCCACTGCACCTCTGCCCAACAAACCTAAGATCAGCCTTTAACACAGCCCAGCCTTCTTTCTGTGCATTCGAGGCAACACAGGATACAGGCTCACACACTGGCTCGGATCTCAAAACTCCGAGTCAGAGTGAGGAAACAGCATGTCAGGGAAGGAAGCGCTGAAGCCAGTAGGAAAGCACAATTTGCCACTAGCCTGTGGATCTTTTTTCTGTCCGCTTCTGTGACAGGTCTAAAGTCCAAACTCCTGACAGATTCCTGATTCTTCTTCTTCTTATTGTTAGTTTGTGTAATTATCACTGAGCACAGAAGAAGACTTAGCTGAGGGGTAGAAACTCCACCTCTACTTATACGTTCGAAATCTGGATTTTTAGTCAGAGAAGACGCACTTCAGGAGGAAATTCTTGAAATTCTCTTCATCTGCTGCTGCCACTACTGAGCTGCACCGAGGAAGGTCATCAGGTTTATAACACAAGTAAGTATGACGGGATCCATCCTTTATTTTTCCTTTCCTTTCTTCTTTCTTTTTTAAAAAATAAAAACATGCGGGAACAAAACAGCTCATTTTATTTGAATGTGTACACACTAAATCAGTGCCATTCAGTAGGGTTCATTGTGATCTGGAAGCAAACGGGCTGTTTTCTCCAATGTCTCCAAAAGGCCATCCCAGATTGGAGGAAAGATTCACCTGTTAAAATGTTGTGTAAGCCTTTTATACATTTTTTTTAATACTCAAAAAGCCACTTCAATTTTTCAATGACTTTAACCCATGTGATAGTTGTTACTCATTTTTTACTCTTTGACTTCCATATAATGCACAATAATGTCGTTTTAGAATAGATTTTTTTTATGATCTTAACACCTAACTGAACAGTCGATTGGAGGGTGAGGTCGAAGTGCCAAAGTAAAAGATTTCACACTGGTGAATACCAGCAGCTGTCAGTGCTGCACAGATCAGAGGGAAGTAGTGTCAGTGGTCCTCTTTATAGCGTGGAAATACTTGAATAAACTGAAATGTAGGAATTAAAAGCTCACACACAGCATTTCATGAATAAAATCGTGACATTGTTCTGACACTTCGGTGAGTAGTGGAATTTTTTCAAACTTTTCCAGATGCTCCTGGTTCATTGTTTTGGGAGGGGGTCGGAGGTGGAGTCAGGGAAGTTAATTTCCTTGCACTTAGAGCTGTGCGGTTATCTCGTGTTGAATTTCCATATCTTTCGCCACAAATTTCAGGGACCTGTTGCATAATATGGTTTAACATTCTGTAACTTTCCATCTTTGTAGCAGTCGGACTGAATCAGAATCAGAGCATGCAGGGAGAGGGAAGGTTTTTAACAGAACATCAGAGACAAGTAGAGACCCAAGATGAGATCGATAACGTCAGGATTAAAATAAAGTCATGTTGATCCAGGTTATTTTGTGGATTGTCTAGCTGCATGAATGACTCGTGTGTTTTTCTATGCAGAACAGACCACAGAGAAGATGAGCCTCTCACGGAACGGGACGCTGGAGAAGACGGTGTCTGAGCAGGCCCGCTCCGAAGCACGGTTCTCCTCCAGATCGGGGTCAGGGGTCGTGGTGCCGCCTCCTTACTCTCACAGAGGGAGCGAAGCCGCTGACCCACCTGTGGAGTTGAGGGGCTCTCTGGACTGCTGGGCGTGCTCCGTGCTGGTCACTGCACAGAATATGATCATCGCTCTGATCAATTTCGGTCTGGCCAGCATCTTGTTCGGGATCATCCTCACCCCTGCGCTGACCATGATCATATTCGGCTTTCTCTGCCACTCCACAGTAAATACATATATATATATATATTTATTTTTGATTTAGTGAAAGAAAATGCTGTTTTAAAAGGTAGAAAGAAAGGGGTGAAAAAATAGATTCCGCTGGTAATCACAGTTTATGAAGCCAACCATTGGACTTGCACCTCTTGATGCCGATTGTTAATCAAACTCTTATGTTGGAATGCCAAAGAAAAGAAAGGAATTCCTTTATTTCCAGAGATTTGACGCTGTTTTCTCAGCTGTTTCTGGAGCCTCCCAGAGCTCATTTGCTAAGCTGCTCAAGGTCACTGTGAGACTTAGGCCCGCACAAACAGCACACTGCATGCTGATCGTGTTGTACATCACTAGTGTGAGCACCTTACATACACAAACACTACTTAGAGTTAGTGCTGATGATGGTTTGGTGTGAATGGCCTCTGTGACCCTTCATCCCTTCTCCTTCAGGTGCAGCCCCATGGAACGTCCCTGTACTGTTCAGACCTGCTGGACGACACAGCCTGCATAGCCCTGCTGGTGGTGGGCTTTCTGCTGCTCACCCCTCTACTGGTCTTGGCGCTAGCGGCCTACTGCCGTCTGGCCCGACACCTCCAGCTGGGCCTGTGCTTCATTCCCTACAGCCGGGCTGTGTACAAGAACCTGCCCACCCAACGCAATCAGAAGCAAGGTCCGGGGAGCTGCTTCAGTCAACAGGATGCAATGGAGAGACAGGGGAAGGGTAGCATCTGGGTGTAGATGAGAGGAGTGGAGAGGAGGATTGTATATGATTGTATTATCTAGTTGCCTGCTTTATAAAGAAATCTACTTTTATATGTCCTTTTTCTGTAGCCATTGTAAAAATCCATCACATTTAATCATTCATATTCATTGTTTAAGAGTCGAAATTGCTTTTTGAATACAGTTTCGGTGTATTTTATAGCATTTTAGTAGATGTAATAGACAAACTGCCACCTACAACCCACGTAACAAGCTGCTAGAAAGCAAAGAGGGTATATGGGGATGTCAGCTCCTTCACTGGTTATTGTCTGTTACACTGGACTTCTCACTTGTACATAAAAGCCACATCCTCGCTGTGTCACTGATGGTAGGAGTATTCTGTTATTTTTCTGTCTGTTATTTCTACAACTTGTGATGCTCTGGTATAGCCATGTTACCAGTGAAACACATTTATACTAATCAACTTCAATAATAATAATAAAAGGAAAGTTTCGAATTTTAATTCCATACCAAAAGTACAGAACATTTTTTGATTGCACTCTATTTATATGAGGTCAGAACAGGAATTTGTAGACATCTTGATTGTACCTCAGTTCAAAACCTTTTTGAAAGACTTGACATCTTGATTTAGACTTTGTGACCAAAGGTCAGCTCTTGAGATTTTTAATAGGAACCACGGGTCTCAAATATAAGGTCAGTCTGCCAGACCCTGGCCCTCAAAGTGTTTAGTGGTTCAAATGGTTTTGCAAGATACAAAAACTGCAGAGAAGAAATTAGCAATTCCATTTCCTTTGTTAATAAAATTGAGGAATTTCTTGATATATCTTTTGAAAATTGACTTTGCCATCACTGGCTTCAGAATCTTCCAATAAAAAAATAAAAATGTATTTCAGTTGAGTTTCTTCCCTGTAAAACATTATTTTTATGCAGAGATTCACTGGTGTGGATCTCCTGAAGGTAAACTTATGTCTGTGTTTATGAATGACAATAAATTTTTTTCATCTAGAGCCATGATTATCCGATTCATAATGTATGTTAGCAGATTGCTCTTACTCTTTAAATCCACAAGGTGGAGTCAGAGACATCATTCTAACATTAAGTGCCACAGTTGATATCTACACACACACACATATCTACACAAAGTAGCCAGTCAAATCAAATGAAAGAGATATAAAACCTTTATTCAGTTATAAATTACAAACATAAGGTTTGGCAGAGTTTTGAATAAGACATTACAATTGCCTTCCTTTAATTAATTTGCAGTACAACACTGAAGTTATGTATTCCTGTAATATAGTGCTTTGAAAGAGCTGCATTTCACATTAAAATTTCTGGATTTGTGTTTCCATTTTCTGGTCTGGACAGGTATTTGAGGTTAACAGGGTTGTTTGCTGATATTCATTAACAATTTGTGGTGTGGGGCTTTGTAGAGAGCTGTGAATGCACCAGGTTCCAGGGTACCTTGTCCCTGTTCATTCACCTGACCCATGATGATATAGTTGACACCTGTGAGAATGTAAAAAACAAACAAACCCAAAAACATTCAGATTAAATGAGGTTATGTTTGTTGAGTTAAAGACAATACTGCTGATCTCCAGCGCGTGGACATTAATAATTAATAAAAGGCAACAACCTACCTTTGCGGAACAGTGGGCACTTCTTGCACTGTGACATCAGCTTCACTGACATGGTCTCTCCAACTTGTGTTATGGTTAGCCGGCCTGCTTTGTAGGCCTTAATGAGGGACACGGTAATCTGAAGAGCACCTCGGGGCCTCGGGGCCACAGAGGTTACCTTCCCGGTTATAACTGGAAAAAAGGTGGGGTCACTCAGAATGCAACATCTGATTGATAATACATATAGATATATATATATCTATGGGTGTATGTCAGCAGCAGGAAACTTACCAAATTCACTGGCACAGAAACTAGTCTTGATTGTTCCATTTCTTTTGCAGACTTTGAGACACAGTGGATTTTGAGGCACTAATAAAAAAAAAATAGTGAAAAAAAAAATAATACTATATTTTTAGGGATACTAGTTGTTAACTTTTTTAATTTTATTTTGTACATTTACCTACCAGGCCTCTTTCCATTTGGCTTTGCATTACGGTCTCTAGTGGGCTTGACTGGTTTGGGGCTCGGGGTGGACCTAGGGGCAGGAGCTGGCACATATTTGGTGGTTGCTTCTATGGGGGTAGAAGGATGTGCAGGTTTGACAGAAGATACTGGGGGACTGTATCTTGTAGTGTGTCCTGAGTTGACTGTTGGTATCTGAGAACCACGTGGGATGCTGGTAAAGCGGGCAAGGAACCCATCAGACGTCACACTGAGGTCTGACACAAACTGGACCAGTAGCACATTTCCGCTGGTAACAATAGGTCTAGGAACGAGACAGGAAAAAGGATGAGGTGTAAAATTAGAAATAGCTATTTTAGAACAACTTTAAAGGCTTCCGAAATTTCTATCACTCACTCTGGGACCTGATCGCCACAGTATTTTCCAATCAGACGTGAGTCATCCCTCTCTCCGCCATTAAAGAATGCCACATAGTCAAAGCGACAATAAGCGTCATCCTCCACGGCAAACTTATCGAAATTCACGTGGATCACCTGGTGTCCAAAGAGACACAAGAATAAAGATTCAATTAATCAAAGTAAGTAACTTTGGACTATACAGTGTCTGCACACTGGGAGTGAGCTTGCCACCGACCATATTGGGCTCCACAGTGATCAGCCAGGAGCAGCTGGTTCCTGGTTCGTATTTCTTGTCAGGCCAGTTGGGTGTCTTGATCTCTCCCTGGGCTTTTGTTATCCTCCCTCCACAGAACTGTTGATCTGAAACAAGTCGTAAACACTCCATTAGGATGCTGAATGAACAGACTTGTGAATTATTTTTAAAGGCGTCTGCACCATTTCATATGAAATGAGATTTCTCACAGTTATGATAAAGATATAAATTGCAACATTTTGAGCTGATATTCCTAATCTAGCCTGTTGGCTGGAACACTTTTGTAAATACACTGTGCAAGCTCAGGGGTGTAGCATCATACTTTGGCCTCTATGCTGGCCCCCTTCTACTATTATTACACAATTTCTGATAAGCCTCAGGGTACTGCTGGAGGTCCCTCAGCAGCTTTAGCCTATAGCAGCATGACTCAGGGTCACAATTATTGAAGCTTAATTATAGGCTCTTCCAAACAAAAAGAAAAGTTTGAAGACTAATCTTAGGCTTCCAACTTTTTAAAGCAGACATGGCGTCTACCTGCTACATGTCGATGAAGGTTCTGCCTCCTGTTACCTTTACTGATATGTTTCAGATCATTTGCCAGAGGTTACTTTAATTACCAGTAATAATTTGCTAATGAAGGTTTTAATGCAAAGAAATTCACTACTTTGCTTTTGGATCTGAGTACTGCATAGACCCATTCTTATATTTTGCTTTGTTCCTGTTCCTTGTATTTTGCACACCTCTGTTGCTTGTGAAGCTTGCACACAAGAATTTCACTCGCATGTGCTGTACCAGTGTACCTGCACATGTGATGTGACAATAAAAGTGATTTGATTTGATTTGATTTGATTTATTCTGCCCCCTTACAACAGTACTGTGAAAGCTGGGTGAGGTGGGAGACTTCCTGTTTTCTTTAACACTGTAAACACTTCATTCCTAAACTATGAAAGCTGCACTTACCAATAGCTTCAAAGAATATAGTCATTTTTAATAGTTTAAATCCAAAACAGACTTGACTTGGGATTCATAAAAATTACAGGAGTTATAAATGTTGTTAAACTAATGTGTATTGAGAACCTCTGCAGTGCTTTCAAATGTTTTATTATTGTTATTATTATTACTGTAGTTTTAGGTTTGCCACCACTTAAAGCTGAGGAGGCAAGAGGCCAAGAAGAAGAGGAGATTAACTATTTAATTTGGCTTAACTTTGATTTTAGGCAAAATTACCTCATTAGAAATTGTGGTCAGGGATAATAAGACGAAAAATATATGCTACATTCAGGCACTGGTTTATAATGAATGATTGGGATTATTTGGGAATGCATACATGGCACTGTAATCAAAAACAAAAAACAGCTTCATCATGTGACCACATACCAGATACGTAGGGTTTGACTGCACTGAAATAGGCCAGAAATCCTCGACTCTGCGTCTCGTCATCAGTCACCATCTCCAGCATCATCATGTTTGTGGTTGAAATGAGAGCCCCGGGTCGGAAAGTTCCACAGAAGCGACCCAGTTTTTGCACCAAGTTGGAATGTCCATTGTAAACATCCAGATAGTCGTAGCGGCACTGTGAGTCAGCCTCGAGGTCAAAAATGCGAAAGGAGAGCGTTACCACATTTCCCTCTGGGACCTGGAAAGCATCGAGATCACATGAGTCAGACACAGAAAGCTTGGTAAAACTCAAGAATTCAGGCTTGGGGAAGGGAGAGTGACTCACGGTGATGCGCCAAGTACATTTGCTATTTGGTTTGTAGAAGCTTGGGAACCCTTCACTTCCGACTAAGCCTGATTCTGCAACCATGTCTCCTCCGCAGTAGAACACAGGCCTGTGGTAAAGGAGACCGTAAGAAATGGGAATCTCAAGCACAGTCCTAAAGAAACTGACATCCTCTAGTTGGCTGTCTAAATGAACTCTTGGCTGTTGTGGTTGTTGTTGTGGGAATTTACTGGAAGAAATTAGTGTAAGAAGATGGAAATTTTCATTATATGATGATTTAATCGCAGGGTGTAGATGTTTCTATGTGTATTCTTGCAATGTATTTTCTTAATTAAAGTCTGCTGTTTAATTGACACTAAAATAGGGAAAGAATGAAAAAAACAACAATAATCACACTTCAATCAAGTTGGAGTCAGCACTTGAGCTCTGTAACAGGATCATAATTAAATTAAGATGGCTTCTTCTGACAGACCCTTGTTTACTCTATGTCAGTCATTTATAAAGCCTATAAATCGATTTATAGTCTTAGCTTGGCTGTACCTCAGGAAGTATAGCCAGAGACTGTATATAAAAGATGGCTGTGGCTTTCTGGTCTAAAGACAGAAGCCGGCGCAGAAGTACTTTGCATTCTTTTTAAAGTCCAGCAAGAGGAAAATCTTGTGATTGCAAACAGACTTCTGATTATATGGTTAAATGTGTGGCTTTACATAGCGATTTTCTTTTGTCAATTATCGTCCCCATAGGAATCTGAACTTTTGATTGATTGAAGTCATTAGCCTTTTTTATTCCTATGACGATTCACCATGAGCATGTAGTATCTCTCAGTTTCATTTGTTTTAAATGGACTTGTACCTATATTCTGCTTTTCTATTCAATTTGAGCACTCAAAGGGCTTTCTTATGCAAGCCTCATCCAGCCAGTCACACAACTGCCTTTTTCTTAGTCCATTTATACAGTAAAAAGATTTTCAAACTTAACAGAGTTTGATCTAACCAGGCATGGTTTGAGTTTGGGCTAGCATAACTAATGTAAACTGGTTACCATGGTTGTGTCTTTTGATCCCTAATGTGCTCCTTGGAGAAAATGACGCTTTACATGAACATTAAAGAGGTGGGTGTTTCCTTCTTCTTGCTAGCTAACATTATCTCTTGTCTTTGGTGTTGGAAACTATCTAAGTTGTCGTAACTAGTTTACCCACGAGGTAAGATTGTAATGCTTGTTAAATAGAGATGTTCCTGCACTTGTGCAATGTACGTATTTACATCAAATAACTGTTTGACTCAGACTGACTTTGATATTGCTTGCAGCTAGCAACTAAATTTGGTAGGGGTTGGAGACAACGCCATCACAGTTGTTGCACATATTCATTTTTAATTTTTATTTATTTAAACTTGAGTCCTTTGGTAGTCCATATAAGTATGAAGTGACTAGTCAGTAGCTTGAAGTAAAGAGTTGAATAATTGTAGGCTATGGGAAATGTACTGGGGATAATTCAAAGGCAACAATAAGTCAAAGGGTAAAAGTGCAGTTGGGACCAGGGCAACTAGTTGCAGTTGCTGTTTGTTACATCAGTTCAAACCCAATCAGAGTCTAAGGAATGGAACTGAATTCCATAAATTCATATGATGGATATGTTGGACATACTCTACTACTTGCTGGATGTTAAAATGTTTGTTAGCTGCATTTTTTTCCTGCTTTCCGAGACGTAAAACTTAACCATCTTAGCCTAAAAAGAAGGAAATTGCTGAGTAGCATATTTTACAGCTGACGCTTAGTTTTTGGGACACTTTGCTGGAATGCTGAATGTCAAAATGTACTTTCCAAGAAGAAAAATGTCCTATTTTGGCAGGGATACAGTTGTAAAACTTGGAGTCAATGAGAAAATGTCTGTTATTATGAAGTCATTTCTGTTAAGGGATATTTTAGAGTTAGTGGTGTAGAGAGTTTCAGAGAGTTACAGTTTTAAGAAATATAAAACATCTTTCAATCATGCCTCATTCAGAGGAAGTAAACAAATTGTAAGGAGCCAAAAACAGCAATGTGGACAACCAGAATTAGAAAACTAAAATTAGATTGAAACATAACGTTGTTGTTTTCCCAGACTAGAGCTCAGACAGCAGAAACCAAGCAAAGTCAGACAGCTGCTGATTACAGCCTAAATGCACAGAGTCAGAGCCAAGTTTCTCTGATTCGACCCCACAGGCAGAGCTGAAAGCATTAACATCTGTGGCACCTCAGCCTCTGCAGACTCAGTGCGCCACACGTCATGAGCCCAAAACCAACAGGACAGCTCTGTGCCCAATTAAACAGTCAGCTGGAAAGAATGTACTTACAGAAGCAGGACTGAAATAAAATGTCATAGTAAAGATCATTTCAATTCCAAAGCGGCGGAGTCTTTTTATCCCGGTTGATATTCGTTAAAACGAACAAAAGTATCTTTACCTCACATATCTGCATATTTGGATTAGAGTGAATTTCAAGAAGAACCTTTCTTCTGTAGGTTCTCGATCACAAATGATTTAAAATGCAACCTCACCTGGTGAAATTTGTCTGTTGGGCCTTTGTCCATCCCAAACTCAGAGACAGGAGCAAGGAGAGACCCCAGATATGGTTCATATGCTTCATGATGCTGCGTAGAAAAAGCAGACTATTTGCAGAAAAGGAAGATGGTAACAGGAGGCAAGAGGTGAAAGACAGAGGAGGAGGTGGAGGAGAAGGGGGAGGAGGCTCGGAATGGGCGGAGAGAATGAATGAGTAGGGGGGCAAGAATGGATGAAGAGATGGACAATAAGGATGAAAGGGCTAAAGTTGCAAAAAATAAACAAGGAGGGGGGGCGTGAGTGGGGAGGGACGGAGGAGAAGGCTTTAATTTGAGCCAGATGTTTCTTCCAGAATAATTCTGGTCTCAGTCTCAGTGAGAGCATCTAGGAAGGAGGAGCAAAGGGCTCCAGTATCAGAAGTCTGGAAAGTTTTGTTTCTGGATGTTTCTGGATTTTTAAATGCTTAAAAGATCAGGAAAATGAACTCCAGCCTGTGTCTGACTCCTGATTACAGAGGGGGCACAGGTAGAGGCAAAGCCTGAGGCTGTATGGGCTGTATGTGCATAGGAAGGCCCGTAAATCTTTACATTCCACAGCAGGCCAGATGTGAGACCTTTAATTTGCAAAACGGAATGTTTTTCTTTTAAAAAAAATCCCAAAATAGCCTTAGTTGAATCAAAAATACACGTGGGAGTCAAAATAAGCCCTAATAGGAATGATAATAAACCTGATGCTCTTATTTCCCCAAGCCCCAGGAGCTCCTTTGGCTCCATTGAGTCAAGGACTGTTTATTTGCCACCAAGGAAAGAATAACAGTTGAGAGAAGGGAGTATCCTTTCTCTGTTGAGATTCAGTAATGAGCCAACTCTTTGGCCTACATTACCACTTTTACGGACTACAGAGGTGGACATCTTGAGGCGCAGACAGTCTGTAAAATCACAAAGCTGTTTCCACAAAGAAGTTTTTTTTCTTTTCTTTTCTTTTTGCTTTTGATGTTCAGTAAAATTTTATAGTTCAGATTTCATTGTGGTGTTCCAGATTGCTTGAAAGAGGTTTTGTGCCACATGTTTTCCAGACTTTTGACAGATTTGGTGCTTGTCTGTTTTACAGTTTGAGAAATGAGCATTCCCCAGTTGTGCTGTGTTGTGTTTGTGTTTAACCCCAAAGACTTTGATAAGAGTCAGCGGGGGAAGGAATGCAAAGGCGCACAGGAGTCTGCTGGTGGTGGTGGTGGGGGTGTACGGCGTCTGCACAACCGTGGAGCCGCTGCCAATATGTGTGGGAGTAACAGTGACCTTTAAGCCGTAATCCGAGGCAAGAGTGTAGGTTTCTGCTGTAACTCCTGAGAGAGTCCTCCAAGCTGGCCCCACATTCCTGCTGGGGAGTCAAGAGGGAACAGCAGCGGGGGAGGAGATGACTTGTAGTGAACGGACGGGTGAGGCAAAAGAGGAGGGGTGCACTGACTGAGAAAAATGGAAAACAAACTTAAAACAGTTTGACAGCGAGACAGTCCCAGAAAAGTGAAAAGTTGTTTTTGGTACGCACCCTGGAGTTAGGTCACGTCCATGCCTCCCTGAGCCAGCACATTACTGTTATTACATCCACACATTTCCTTTTGCAAGCTGTTAATCTCTCTCCCTCTCTTTTTAAACTCTGAAACACAATTTAATGTGACACTGTGCTTCAGAGGTGAGAAAAAAAACCAAACCAGAATGTGCGCCGTTGTGTGAATCCATCTGTAAAGGTAATGGATCCAAACTGATGATTTTAAAACAACTGTAGAGCCATCTGTTCTGTTTAAATATGGTTCCTCACAAATTCACTCTGCACATTTTTTTAAAACAAGAAGAAAAAGAACATTCCTCAAGTCATGTGGTGCGTTGCAGTAAGGAACAACTCTCATAGGATCTCAGTGATAACTAGATGGAAGCGCATGCAGAGGTGGCTTGGAATGACTGTGTCCTGCTTTGTCTGAGTTTGTCACCTTTCAGTAGGGAAGTCGTTGAGGCATAATAGCCTTTTTCCTGGATGCACTTCATTGCGCGTTTTATGGGGAAAATAGGATATTCCAGTGAATGAGCCAAAAAGCTCACAGCAATAACAGGATGTCTCACTGAAGTCAGATCTAATGGTAGCTCATATGAAGCAAACCCTGTCACACCTAATGCTTGCAGACTTCCCTCACATTTTATGGCAGCTGCGCAGGAGACATCATTATTTGCCAGTAAGTCCGAGACGCGGTAATGACAATATCCCAGCTAGAAAAAGTTAATTCCTTTCACATGCATGCTTTTTCCCTCATGCTGCAGTGGGAGACATGTGGCTTTTAGAAATAAAAAGCACAAGTTAGACAGATTAGAAAATAGCCAACTATATCCATCTGTAGAAATGAGTTCAAATAATAAACACCATCAGCACAAAAACAAGATGCTTGCATCATGAAGCATCTGAAAAGAAAACTCTAGGTGTGCAAATAGAGCACTGGTTACCCTCACAGATTTAGATGTAGCCGGTGGCATGCAGAGGTGATATAAACGAGGTGTTGCATGCCAGAATCTATGCTTTTGCATGTTGGCAGGTAGTTTAGTGTGGGTAATTTCAGTCTGTACTGTACGTGTATGTGAAGTACCGCTGTAGAGGACAGGGCGACACCCAGCGGTGAAAACGTGAAGCTACATCTTCGGCGCAGTGTTATTTCTTATCGCCGCCCTCACAAATAGATGGTGAAGTCGTGTAACAACAATAGTCTCTCTCCGTTTCATCATTTTCGTAGTGATAGCAGGTCATTTTGTGTTTCTTCGTCCAAGTTGTTCTATTTGAAGCGTGTGCAGTCATTCGTTTAGCCACTCAGTCAGAAAGCCTGTTTTGCGCT
>VUQG01010231.1:5175-17436 GCA_015106755.1 Etia nguti | reverse complement strand
GGAAGAAGACATGTCTGTCTTTTGCCAAACAAGTGATTTACTTTTGGTTGAAGATTACTTTTTTTTTATGGGAAACAAGTTGTTTACAGAGTGTTTTGATAACCATCTATATGCATTAAGAGTTGTACATACCGAGAAGAGATGCATAGTGAAAATGTCAGATCTAAAGTTTTACAAACCTTTTGATATGCAAAGGTCATACAATGTTTCACATGAGACAGTGTACATCGTACCCTCTTAACAATTTTTTGATGACAAAATAAATGTCCTTTTTGGGAAAATTTATTGTGTGCAATGTAATTCTTTCTCAGAATTTAATTTTAACACTTTTCAGTGTAGAAAGCCTGACACTGTAGGGAGTGAAGCCAACACTAACCAGAAGGTTAAAAATTGTATCTCAGCAGAGTCACTTATTCAGTCTCTAAAGTGTTATTTTAACTCTGTTTTGAGAGTTAAAACATGAACTAACTAACTATTTCAAAAATGTTGATTTAACTCTAAAGAGTGTGGAGCTATATAAACCCTGAAAAAGTGTTGAAAATGACTCTGTGGGAGTTACAGCAACACAACAATAAGACTCATCTTTCCCTTTAAAACAAATAATGATTTTTTATATGTCTGTTCTTCCTGATCATTCTTTACAAAAATGTAATGTATTTCTGGGGTGGGGGCAGTGTGGGGCAGTTGACAGTATAAAAGGTGGATGTATCCATGGTGACGTCATCCGTTGGTTTCTGAAGTCCCGTTTTGAAGCCTTGAGATTAGCGTTTTCACTGTCACCATTTTGGTTTCAAAGAACTGGATGTGACATGGTGGGGAAAGTTTGACTGTGAAAGCGCCTGCATATCTGGGATAATCCTCCTTTTTGAAACATAGTATGACCAAAATGAGTGACTGAGCCCATAAATCCAACAAGAAAGTGTTTACAGAGGTCAAGTCAGAAAGGTATTTTGACATAGACTTCTACAGGACCAGAAGTCTTTTTGTAATGCCATCTGGCAGTCTTCAGATAGAAAGCAGGTTTAAGGCACTTCCGGATTTCCATTCGGACACAGAAACTATGTACATGTTCCACTGTTAGTCATTTGTGTTTTAAAAATTAAACACACTTAAATTCACATTTCTTTTTACTTCAGAAAAGCAAAATAAGCCATACCATATTCTTATGAAGCTGCTTACAAAACTAAATAATGTTAGTTAAAGAATTAGTGTTAACACCAACTACCCGGTCGCGGCAGATGGCAGCCCCTCCTTGAGCCTGATTCTGCCGGAGGTTACTTCCTGTTAAAAGGGAGCTTTTCCTTCCCACTGTCGCCAAAGTGCTTGCTCATAGGGGGTCATATGATTGTTGGGTTTTTCTCTGTATGTATTATTGTAGGGTCTAATTACAATATAAAGCGCCTTGAGGCGACTGTTGTTGTGATTTGGCGCTGTATAAATAAAGTTGAATTGAACTGAATGATGGACTGCTGTTTTTTGTGAATGTTTTTCTTCCATTACCTTCTTCTATCACATATCTGGTTCATGCATATTCCCTGAGATGCCGATTTATTGGAAAACTTCTCTTGCACTATTTTGAAATTGCTTCATTCTATTGGCTATTGGGGTTACTGATATGTGCACCAACAAATGACACTATCTGCAATAGCTGGATTTCACTCTCATTAGCGAGTTATACCAATTAAGTCTGCTAGTTGCTAGCTAGGAGACAACATGCTAACTGTATCTGTGTGTTGGTGTATACATGCAAACATCAATAAAGATCACAAGACATGCTAATTGACAGTATTTCGGTGTTTGTCATGAAGATGACAAACAGTTGAATAACTGTTGAAATTATGTACAGGCTAAGATTTAATTAAAATAACTGATGCTGATTAACTCAGCCTGCTATCTGAGAGTAGAATTCTGAGAGTAAAATTACAAGAATTTACACAATTTAATAGACCATGTTTATTAAAATGTGTAGGAAGAAATCAGGATGAATTGCTACAATTAGAGTCCAGTTAGAAGCTCAAAGCATCAAAAAGGCCCGTGTGGAACTTTAAAACAACCAAAATGATGTCCAGCACAAACTGAGACAGGTAAAGATAGCATGTTATCGTCTGCAACAGTTATCCACTTGAGCGTGGTTTGGGTTGGAAGTGGCCTTGAAAGAATAGATGAATGGGTGCTAAAGAATACTGAATAGTGTTTTTGCTTGCAGCAAATTGCAACACAAGAAGAAAATTCCACACAGTACTCTGCATTTGGCAAAATAAATTCTTTAACATTTGTATTTACGGAGGACACTTTTATTTATCATTATAAAATGAACAATTTCACCTCAGCATGTCGCTAGAAACACTGTCACTGAAACATCACAACACCCAAAACACATTAGTATTTATCCCCTTGGGAAAATTAGTATTCATTCAAAATTTCATGGCAACCCAGGCAGTGGATGTCAACACATTCTTGTTTGACAGCCAAGTTTGACAGACAGGTGGACCCTCAGAGGTCCTGCAGGGGCATAAACTAGAATTCTCAGAGCCTGTTGTTTTCCTGCATTTTGTCTTGCTTTGCCATTCCCTGAGCCAATCCTTTTTCCCCCACTCTGCAGGTTGCCTTGGAAACAGTAAGGGCCCATCAGAGAGGACATTGCGAGGGGAAGTGTTGATGCATAAACGTGTAGGTTTGGGGTGGGGTGTGGGGGGGGGGGGGCAGGAAAACAAATGCATCTCTTTTCTTTAAATTTAGTGTTGGGTACGCTCATTAATGTATAAGTCAGTGCACTTCCATTTTACATGATGTACACAGGGAGGTATGACTTAAATACACTGTAGGTATGCAGTGTGAGAACAATAAACATCCTAACAATAAATATATAGAGGCATCCATCTACTTATCAGGGGAGATCAGATGTCACTTCAGATCCACACCTCATTAACCATGTCTTCTTTAGTTCACTTTACTTTTTCATGAGTTTAGTTATCTGACTTGGGTAGTGAGTCAACCAAGGGTGGCTTGATGAAGCAGAGGTACTTTGGCAAGTTTAATCAATACCTTTATTTAAGATTAGCGTTTCCTTAAATTTCACCTTCTTTCGGTTTCCCTGATGTCTGCTGTGGTAAAAGAGGAGAGAATCCCAGACTCATCTCATGCCATGTTTAGGCTTGTGAAAAATATATTTTTGATCTAAAACCACTGATCTTGACATCAAAGGCAAATCAAGATTGATATCTGATAATTTCTTATTCCCTTTCACACTCATAATGGCTACAGGTTTGTGCACAAGATAATTTATACACATTTTTAGTCCATATGAAATATTATTGTTATTAATATTATGAGGCAAAAGACACTTTTAGTTTGATATGGTTGTGTTATTATAGCTATATAAGAGGAGAGGCAGTGGGATTTTGGCAGTAGAACTGACAGGTGTGTTGGAGTCGAAAGTGCAAACTGACTGAAAAGTCTCCCAGAATTGAGGGTTATATACATTCATTACTACTTCTTCTAAATTAGGTGCTATTTGGTGCAAATTTGTATCGATTCTGTCTTTAATGTAGTTTCAAAATGCTAAACCTGAGGGAAATACAGGTGAGTGCTCGGTCTGAGGAGAGCAACAAAGCCAGTGATGTCTAACATCAATTTCACAGCTTGGGTCTTTATGAACAAAGCATTATTGATTATAGCTCTGTGGAGAACGACCTTCAAAAACTGGATATATGCAATCAATGTTGCAAATACCTGGTAACCATGACCACCATGGTAGACAAATATTGTTTTTTGTTGTCATTTCTTTAAAGTAAACTTTTTTTTTTTTTTTAAATAATGCTTAAAACTTATTGAGGTTTTAAACTAAATAGCTATTATATTGCTTACCAGCCTAACAAGGCCAAAAAAATTAAAGAGTTATATAACTAAACCCAAGTTTTGTTTGATTTCAGCTGCTGGTTTCTAGTGTTCTGATGCAGACTGGCACTTTTATAACTGATAAAATATAATAATGTGCACCATGTTAACAAAATGCCTAGCATTCTGATAAAAGCCTTCATGCACAATAGGTCAACTGAAGTATCTAAGTGTTGCAGAACAGTGTATTGTACACTCGCTAACTCAGAGAGCTGTCCTCTTTCTTTACGCTCTGTTTCACCAGTTAGCTCATCCTGTTGTCTTTTTTTTTCTCATGGTCACAAGTGCCTGATCTGCCTGTGTGGCCGTTGGTAAAGCATGATGATGCATTTTTAATGCTGGGCTGGGTTTAAGTTAACCAAAAAAATAAGCTGTGGAAAAAGCCCTGAGAAGCAATTTGTCAATGTTAATAGTTTCTGAGAAGACGCCTAATTTGAACAGATAAATTGTTCTACCTCTATTATGAGAGGTTTCACTGATTCCATGTGAAGCATCTGTTGCGCGTATAAAATTGCTTCATATTATTACCGGGCCTGTAATCTTCATCAAGTCAGCCACAGTTATATCATTTGGAATAGTATAATACGCTACATTCAACCAAGTATTGAACTGTAGTTATATGGGAGGAGCTGTGTAATTATAAAATCCATTTAATTGCTGGGTTCTGTTACATGTCTAGTGTTCAGCATTAGAAATTCCTTTAGTTCTGACTCGCTATTATGACAATATGATAATCTGTCATAACACGCACTACTATCCTCCATTTAACCTCTTGTCTTTTCCCACCCCCAACATTGTCTATGTTGCCTTATTTTTTTAACATGACTCAAGGTGTTTCCTATAGTTAGCATTTCCTTAAAGAATCTTGTCTACATAATGTTTACTGTTTTTTTTTTAACTTTAACCTCTCCTGGTCTAAAAGTATCTGGGTGATTTCGGGTTAAATATCTTTCCTGCTTGCTGCTTTCCCACTACATATTCCCCAAGCCAGTCCCTTATTTTGAGGTTCCCAGGTATAGTGGATGCTACCTTCATGATTTAGCTTTCAACTTATGTAAGCTAAGATCCCTATTTTCCTTTCTTTCTTTCCAGATATGAATAAATGAAGCATAATGACAATGATAATTCATATATATTTCATATATTTTTTCCCACTAATATCCAATGAAATCAGCAGAACTAGAAATCTATACACATGCCATTCTGGAAATATTCAAAGGATGGCTCTAAATCATGTGGTACTTGGGGGAGATCCAAGTAAAACCCATAAATAAACCCTGTGATCATCTCACTCGAAGCACGTTGTTCGAGAGGTACTTTATCCTGCATACACAGAGGCAGAATTCCATTTTAGGCGGTGGTGGGTAAATGTACACAGTGACCACGTCACAATCATTTGACAACATCCAACTTTTCTTTTGTATTTGTTTATTTATTTTTTTTTACATAATTGTGATGAGATCCAGATGTCATAATTACTAGATGTGGGTCTCAAAGCTCATAAATATTAACACCATTATCAATATAATTGTGTTTTTTAAGTATTTTGTAAAAGTATTTACTTATGTGTACAGTTTAAAATTTTACAAGAAACTCTGTGCAATGTTTCTATCGATCACCTGAGTTGCACTGCTGGTTGATGCTGGTTCCATTTTTTTCTACATTTAAGATTAAAAAAAAAAAAAATCTATTGAATGTAATGTGCTCTTTTCATTTGAAGGATATTCAGTAGCTGCTCACTGACACACAGATATGGAGTGGTTGTGAAGGTGCACCAGTGGAAAAATAGTCTTAAACAGTTGGGGTAACTTTCATGGGTGTCACCCAGTAGACATTATAAAACAAGGACATAGACACTGGGATGAAAACAACTGGTTTTAGACTGTACATTTTTAAGCTTTATTTTTAGAGTTCTGACTGGCATCATGCAACTGTTTTGGAGCCAAAAGGGACGCTATTTGGATAAAAAGATGGACTGCTAAGGTATCAGCTACAGCTAGCTATTTTGGTTAGCATAAACTGTGCAGGTAAGACACATACACACATGTCTGGTAATTAGCGGTAAAGTAACAGATGAATAAAATGCTAGAATTTCACTAATCAAAACTCAAGCACAGACTTTTGGGATGGTCTGTACACAACAAGCCTTATTTTGATCAGATAATCCGTTAAAATAATTCAGAAGGCACCAAAAACAACAACAATGCAGACCCCAATAGCTTTCTGTGTTAGGATACATGTCAGTCAAAAAGGCCACAGAACTAACTCCAATATCCAGGCGGACGAGTTAGAAAAAAAAATCACCACAGACATGCTGTCTACAGCATTTTGTGCCATGCTGTAAATATGATTTTCAGTACTATAAAGTTGGACATTTAAACATGGGAGTCTATATTGACTGACTCCCGTTTGGAACCAACCTTTACCTAAAGTAAATGCAGTCTTTGTCACATTCTTGTTTCCCCTTGCCTTCATGCTATCACCTATACATTTCACACAGGAGCCCAACCAATTCATTGGCAGGTCACTATAATCACACAAAGGCCTCGACTGGGGCAAAAAAATCGGCCCTGGCATTTTTGGTCCAGGCAGCCCACCATGAATGGCCAGTAAAAAAAAAAAAGTCTGATATCTTAGTTGTTTAGTTGTACTGTAGTGCAGCATGTGACAATTAAAAGCTACACTTTAGCTTATGGTCAAATTAGCCATTTATTTTACATGAATTTCTCCCTTCCTAATTATACCCTCCATCTATTTTCTTACCACATTAATTACACCTTCCTCTGTCTCTTCCTAGTTCTCTTGTTGGGACTGCTGTCCCTCCTCTTGCTCTTCTCCCTAAGCCCTCGCAGTTGCAATTAAACTTCTTACTAGTTGTTGCTGGTACCACAGTTGACAGCTGCTAGGATGTCGGTATTTTGAAACACTTTGCTGCAGTTTTCAGCTTCACCTTATCACTTTTATTTGATCATCTTTATCAACCACTTCTTCCACACTAAACTCTGTTCTACAAAGTGCATGGGCACACTTGCATTAAGAGATTTAATTGGTCAATCCAGTGACACCAGTGAAAATAAACCAATGGGCTGCTATCAGTGCTTGCAGGGCTGGTGCACAGCTGCCCTACAAGAACTGACCTGTAGCCTGTATAAATAAATTGATAAAAAAAAACAAAACAAAACAATTATACTGACCTGTTGGCCCACCGGGCAAATGGCAGATTACCAATCTAGCCTGTTGGTAATCTGGCATAATCCTGTCACCCAGTATTAACTATTTGCCAACCTTCCACTGTTCTGGCATTCATAACTCATTTGTCTAACAAATGAGAACTAAAACGGTAAAGAAGAGAACAAAGAAACACCATTCAACCATGTTATGAGTCTTGACGTTGAATAATCTGTCCCAGCAGCCACCAGAGGGCACTCTGCAATTTCCAAGGAGGCAACAAACATGTTTGCAACACCACAAACAACAAGTATTTGATCTGAGCAGAATCAGACAGAGGGTATATGAGTAAACGAATAACACAAACATTAGGGAAATATGTTTATATCAGCCTACATATCAGAATACTGGCTTTTGAAATCAACAAATCACCAAATATCAAGTATCGGTCTTAAAATTCCTTTATCGTTAAGGCTCTCTTTCACACAGACGTCCCTGACATATTGCCAACAAGTGGCTGACGTCTGCCAGTTATGTCAGTTCTTTGGTTCATACTACTTATCATTCAACTGGGAGACAAATTTGAAGACATCAACACCTTGTTGCTTTAAGATAAATATATCATGTGCACTTCTAAGTCTCCCTTCTTTTATAGGCATTATGTTGTTTCCACCTTTCACCAGCCTGTGGTAACACCAGAGTGAAAAAGCGTTAGTCATCTAAAATGCATACTCTATCAAAATGTGTAAACATTTGCACCTCTACATTTAACTCGTACAAAATATGTCAATTTTACATCCCTCCCACTCTAAAAAGGCTAAAAACACTCAAGCTGCCTTTTGTGACAAAACACCTCCACTTGCTCCTAGTCTTTGCCTCATTACATCACTGAATAGCAACTGTGAATTAAGGCCTCAAACAGAGACCGCTGCAATGCCAAATGATGGGTAAGAGACAATAACAAAACAAACAGGTGTGGCTTCACTTTATGCTTCAGTGATGGCGCATTTGCACTGTGAGCTCAGGCAAGAGCTTGTCAGGCGCACACAGAGGCAGACAGTGTGACACACTCAAAGAGGAACACAAATCAACACAAGGATAAACACGAATCAGCTAAAGGCCTGGTTTCTATGTGACTATGTGAAGATATTTGTCTGTCTCCGAGTAGTCTAGAGAAGAAGGTTTATTTCTTCACAACACCTCCCTTTTGTCTCCCCACCACCCACCCCCAAATAAATCATCATGAAATGGCCCGGACTGTTTCGCCGCCGTCGGTGTCAAAACAATGGAATGCAACTAAGTATGGCAAACATTGATTCTCGGTAAGTGAAGAAGAACTAGAACAAACACAGCTGACCCAGGTGATTGTGTATTGGGGCGATGATATTATGCCGTGCTTGTTTCTGCATGCCTCTGTGAATCTAAATGTTTGTCCATATCGTTTCCTAGTTTATGTGTTTGTGTGTGCTATTTATAAAGATTCAGCACTGGGATTTATCACAGTATAGACAGCATTATTAACAATCCAATACAAAACAATCAGCAATCTTATAGCTAATCAGTAACCATGCCTTCCAATACTCAGTATGTGTATATTAACAGACAGTGCTTTCCAATTAAAGTCACATATTGGTAAATATATAAGAAAAAAAATCCAATCAAAAAATCTATTCCGAGACTCTGTCAACAAAGCGTTGACTACACTAACAACTTCTCAGAGCAAATATGCTTAATCTTAAATATGACCTTTTGACATTTAGGTGAAATACTCAATTGTCGATAAAGTCTGAAATGGATGACCAGAGAGAATTGGCAATGGATGATCAATAAATCTGGCCTGATGAATGGCTGCGCATTAGGGCCGTCTAGTAAACGGAGAAATGATTAAACACAGCAGCCAAGAAGGAACCGCTTGGTTGATATCAATTAAAGCAATGAGAGAGAATGCACCAGTTCCTGTGCATAGCCATCGCTGGGTATTTCATCACAGATGTTAACATGCGTGCAAGGAAATCTTAATGATATATTAGATACCGCAGCCACTTAATGATAAATGCGGGTTCATTCAAGTGGCCTTTACTGGAGTCTTCGGCAAATACGCTTTACACTGTTAAAAGTTTAATTCCAATCAAACTAGCTGTTAAAATGCAATTGAGGGGAAAGACTGCATCAAGTACCTGACAAACGTGATAGGTTGATTGTATATAATCTTTCTTAAATTTCTTTTCAACTCCAACACCTCAACATTTTCTGGGTCAATAAGCTGTCACACTAATTTACCTGTGACAGAAGAACGTCAACAAGCCAGTAAACACCATACCATCCAAAACAATAGATAAAAAGTCTGCGGAGGTTAGAATTTCTTGAGCATCTTGATAGTCGCAGCGTATTCGCCAACCTTCCTCCCCTCCCACCTGCTGAGTGTCTTTGTCACATAGTACTAAGACAGAATCCCTGTTAGGCAATCAATACAGACAACTATTTTTTTTTTAAATTTAACCTTTGCTCCTTTTGTCTTTGGTGAGTGAACCTGGCATGAAAACATGGCAATCCCACCTTCGTATCCTTACATTTCAAGTGCTTCTTTCCTGCAAGTCTGTCTTTTCAACTACCTAATCATAAATGGGCATTTAATGCATTCCAAGTCCTAGGATTTGGGGGCCATATTGCTTACACCTTGCACATACTCCTACATCAACAATTGGCAGTGAAAAAGACATATGCCAATTAGCTATACAAGAACAGAGCGCATAAGTCACAGAGCTTTCCACCAGCCACTGCAAAGCCTTCTTCTTTCTGCTGCTTGCATCCAAGTACAAAAGGAAATTCACCACCTTAGTCTCAAATGCAGATACATACTTGAGCACACTGTACACACATGCACCTGCGCGCATATTCAAAAGCACGTCTCCACCTCATCCCATCTCAGAAACAATGACACCCTAATCTGAGGACAATACGGGCGCTAATCCACACAAAACAGGGATTGTAAGCAGAGACAAACATGGGAGCAGGGGAGAAAAAGAGCTAGCACGCTAACAAGCAAAAGAGGCTAATCCTGATAAGAGATAGAGGCTTGGAGAGACGGATAAGCATTACTGTTAGGGGAAAGCCGACGAAGGGGGGTGGATGTATGAAAAAGGGGAGAGAGAGAAGAGTAAAACCCCAGATATTTATAAGATGACAACAAAGTTTTAATGAGTTGGTAATTCACAGTGTAATGTTAACGAAAGTAGATAAAATCGACAAAATATGACAGCTGCCATTCCAGCTAACAAAATCAATGGAAACCATGGAAACATGAGTCTGTGTGTTGTTGACAAGCAGTAAGTCACATATATTACACGCCTGTACAAGACCACAGTCTCTTGGCAGCTTTTTTTCCTGTATTTTTTATGTAATGCCACTAGCTAAACAAGTAGGTTACCAAAGTAACATATTTCTCTATGATCCAAAAAAAATCAAACAGATTTAATCACGAAGAAGACGATAACACCAAAAAGATTAGATTATCTCAGTCGGAGGAGTCAAACTTTAAAAAAATGAATGCAAAGTATTTGATATTAGCTCTACCACAAAGCTTTGTAAGCTCAAACACTATTAATGAACTCCATGTGTGCGTTGTACATAGCATTGGAGTTCTTTCTTAATACCCCTCACTGAAAAGGGGGCACCGTTTCTAAAGGGGAACTATGACCCCTACTTACTGCAAGCTGGTTGATGGGGGTTATCTCAGGCTGGAATTAATTACATCAAAGTCTACAATCCAGAGGACCGAGTAGATGACATTTACAAGAGGCCAACTGAGGCGCTTAATTACACACTTTCATAAAGTAGCAGAATTAGTGTGCTAGACTGGTGCCGCACATAAACATTGGAATAACAACGATAGCAACCTTTTGGAGAAGTCGCACACAATGGGGGTTTTAGGGATGAAGTGTTTTGGGTGACATTTTATGCGGTCAAGCTCAAAGTGCTATGTCAGAGGAGAAGTGAAAGCAGTTCAGGTCCCTGGTACTTTTTTGGGGGAGATGAGCTCACTGACTAAAAAATGCATGGCTGTGGAGATGGTTGTGCGCTGTGCGTGAGTAACAGTGCAGCAAATGTGCAGGATTGCGTTCTTTCTTTTCCTCTGACCTGCTTTTTGCAATGATACATTTCCATTAGGGTGCAGCCACAATATTCCCTCATAGCTTCATACACAACCTCAGAGCGCTGTGTCATCCTTGTCTTTTTAGAGCTCGCAATTCTTTCACTGTATTACGTCTTCCCAATTTGTTGCTCTATATTCCTCTTCACCTTCTCCATATGCTACAAAGAGACCATCTTCTAAGTCTCTTGTATCTCCATGCTTCACCCTTGTCTTTCACACTACTTCCCTCCCTATTTGTTAAGATGCAGTTAGGGTACGGCCTATTGGTGCGTACCCTGTCGGTGTGGAAACAGCAGGGAGCACAGAGGAGTCCTTTCAGAGAAGCCAAAAAATAAATACAAGCATGTGACAAACACCTCCACGTTCACCCTGCACACAACTAGCTCTGTATGTATGAGAAGTATAGGAATGCAGACAGCTGCGTGCCATTGCGCACACAAGCAGATAAACAATACTGGCAACACATCCTACCCACTGGCCCAGTGTTCGCCTCACTTTGTCTTTCGTTCTCTGCCATTGTTATGGTGCTCACACCTCAGTCGCCCTCCCGCTGGGACAGACGTCCTTTCACCAACACACGCTACGGTCTATAGAAAATCATATGCATTCCTTACCGACACACAGGTAAAAAAAAAAAACACAGCAGTTAGTTTAGGGAGATCAATAAAAAGTATGAGAAGTGATTGCAAAACAGAAGCCGTGAAACATTCGGATGCCCCATAATGCACATTATGTTCAGTATTATACACAGCATTGCATAACTAGAGAAAGAATCATATCACACAATGTTTTGAGCACACTTCATAAAGCTTTCCTTAGATCTTATACATAAAGTACAAGCCACTGGAAACCACCAAAGATCTTCTGCCTTGTGCAATTTAAAATAAAAATGAGAACATACATAATAAAGCGGAACTAAACTCGTTTATAACTCATTTATATTGTATGGAATAGAGAAAACCTGTATGTTTATGCCCACATTTACTTAAACTGTGATTAAATATGTATCGCACACAGTGACACACTCCAAGCTTCAGTTTCCA
>VUQG01010227.1:9763-25275 GCA_015106755.1 Etia nguti | reverse complement strand
AACCAAAAATTATTAAAAAAAAAAAAAAAAAAAAGAAAAAAAAAAAAAAAAAGTTAAAAAAAAAAGTTAAAGAACAATAATAATATACAAGTATAATGATCATGTAATACTCTGAAAAATACTCTGAAACTATTAAATCATGTTTTTAAACCACAAACTATTAAAGTATGCCAAAGGTATTCAGTGAGTGTACAGAGTATCGTAATGTCTAATATTACCCAATACCTGGTGCAGTGTTGCACAATACTGAATAAAGTCTGTTGAGCACAGTGTTGAAAGACTGACAAGCACTGATGATCACATTTACACCTAGGGCCAATTCTGAATTCTTAGCTAACCTAATGTGAATGTCTTTGGACTGTGAGAGGAAGCACAGGTCCACACAGAAGGCCCCAGCCAGTGCTTGTTTTTACTGTGGAGCGGCAGCGTTAATCACTGCACCACAGTGCCGCCACCTATAAATACCTGCTCTGCTTAACTTAGCGCTAAGGGCTCAAATAAAGCTTCAATAAATTCCTATCACTCCATCCCACCCCAATGCTTTTCACACTGCTAAGCCAGTCCATCATCTACCTGCTCATCCTCTCTTGTCACCCCTTACTGAACCCTCGCACACACACACTCCCTCTCAGCATCCCCAGCCTGCATTCCCCTCATTGCTCCTGGACCATGGAAAGCCCCTGGTACATTTTCAGAGCTGCTGAGCTTGTATGCAGACACAGAGCCCTCTCTCTCTCGCTCTCTTTCCACGGTGCTGCTGGCCAAAGCCAGCCATCAGATCACATGCTATGTGCAGCCTCAGCAGCAGAGGAACGCAGCTATTTGCTGGGGGCACACATGCTGAGGCTCGAAATGAATGACTGGCATTCTGGTGACCTCCCAGGATGGCAGTGGCCTGCTGGGGTGGAAGACTGTTTTAGGATGGGGTGTCATGGCTTGTTGCAGCGTCATTCGTCTGTGGCAGGCGTGCTGTCTCCGGGGCAGAAGGCTGCAAAAGGGCATCTTGGGCTCAAAGCGTAACAATGATCAGTTTGATTCACTTTCACCCTGAAGATGGTGATGACTGGTCCTAAATGGATCTATTTTGTGGCTTTTTTAGTTGGAGGCTGAACCCTGTAATAAAACTCAAACATCAGTCACTAAACAAAATGATCTATGGCAGGCTTCCTTTGTTGTACAACTTCATGACCAGATTTAAATCTAAACACTTGACTTATCAGGATCTAGTCAAATACCAGAATATACAGTTAACTTATGCGAAGCTTATACCTTCCAGTGCCTCAAAGAGAAGCGAAAAAAAGAGAAGTAGGAGAAATAAGGGGATGGGAAACATCATTACAGTGAGCCTCAGCCTCAGCCCTCAGAACTGCATGAGTAATGCTCCTGAGATCAGAGGCCAAATATTCAAAGCTGTGAGAGAAAAAGAAACAGAAAAGTTGCCATGGTGCTGTCAACATGTAAATCTTGTGCGTTAAAGGTGCTACAGCTAAATAATTTCCATCAAGTCGAGGGCTGTTTTTGAATACCTCAACTTTTAGTTCACCACACTGGGGAAATATTTGTTCTTTGCTTTGGATCAAAATATCACACCAGTGTCATTTTGCCTTTAGGACATAGAAAGCAAAACAGAAGGCTGTATGTAGTGTTCATGCATTCTGCAGCATCTGATACCTTTGGGTGGCATTACTGATAAGCTTTCTTGCACCTCTGACAACAAATGTCCATGCAGACCGCAACACACTGTCCTGCTTCTTGTAGTTCTGTTCATGGTATTATTTGGACATGCAGTTGCTCTTCTCGCAATACATCTCCTTTCATTTTTGAATTCTAGCACAGACAGTCACATAGCAAAGTACAATTCACAAGAAGACCTCTCACATATCAGCAGAAAAATGTGGATTTTCCAGTTTTGCAGACAGAATTCGGAGAGTTGGGTGCCTGCGCTCTCTTTGAAAAGTCACTCGAACGTGGATGGCAGTTGGAGTCAGTTGTAGCATTTATAGCAAGTTTGAAATGCTAAAATAAGTAAACAGATTTCCAAGAAAAATACATGAATAAATGGAATAGATGTGAGCACAATTTGCTATAAATTATTCAGATGAACAACAGCAGCTGGGACTAAGTTGTGTTTCTGTAACACTGCAAACCTCTGTGCAGAGGGACGGGAAACTTAAATTCCCCAAACAAGGGGTGTGAACCATCGTTTAAGATGAAGCTGGCCATCCTCTTCAACAGTCTGATATACAGAGATTCTAGGTTAAGCTACAATTTACAGTTTACATCAGTTTGTTCCTGTCCTTCAAAGATAGATTGCTGTACCATGACACCAAGGAAAAAGATAAAACTGACTCAATACAACATCTATAAAACAGTGTCATAATCTTTTCAATGTAAAAGGAGGACAGTTTCTGCAAGCACAACAAACGCTGATAACCCTTTCTGCATACTGCTTCACAGTTTGTGTCAAAATTCAATCTTGAATCAATAATAGTCCCGAGATACGTACAGTGTAAGATTGTACACATTCCACAGTCTGAGCCTTAAACTTTGTAGCATCAGGTGTGCTGGAATTGCAGGCCGTGTAAATAGAAATTGTATTTGATGAAATACATCATGCAATGAGGCATTCATCAGGATGGCCGAGTGGTTAAGGCATTAGACTTAAGATCCAATGGACAACAGTCCTCATGGGTTCAAACCCCACTCATAGTAAAAGGAAACCAATATTTGAAAGAGTCTCATCTGTGTAAGGGTGCTTTCACTCCATTGTCACCTCTTGCTTTGGGACTGCTTTTCTGCATTTAATTCGGAACCACAGCGTTGTGGTAGTGTTTCAACAAAGAAAGACGGTCCAGAGTTCAAATTCACCATCAGACCGAGGACTTTCTGTGGGGAGTTTGAACGTTCTCACTGGGTAATCTGGCTTCCTCCCACAGTCCAAAAATATGCAGTTAGTGGGGTTAGGTTAATTGGTGATTCAGGCTTTAGGTGTGAATGTGAGTGCAAACAGTCGTCTGTCTCTCTGTGTTAGCCCTGCAACAGACTAGTGATCCGTCCATGGTGTACCCTGCCTCTCGCCGTATGGCAGCTGGGATTGACTCCAGCCCCTCTGCAAATGTGAATTGGATAAGTGGAAGAAAATTAATGGATGGACAATCTAAAATGAGTGTTGCTTGTCTGACAGCAATTTAACTGTTTATTAGCCTTTTATAATTTCACTGAAATTAAATGATGAACGGCGGCATACAAAAAGTCTTGACCCAGATATATGCTGCTGACTACACTGGAAGCATCAAAATACAGGCCATTGTCTCTGGAGACTAAATCAGGATACCAGCAAATGGGCTAGAGTGTTATCAGAGTGTTATCTATCTTCTTCCTGAATTTTTCCTAAATTTGGAACTATTTATTTATGATTTCAGGCCATCTAACTGATTTCTTTTAGCACGCATTGTGCCAGATATGGCTGCACTACACATCTGTTTTGACATCTTTTTATACTGTATCCCTAGTGACTCATATCTGTAGTCTGTTTGCTATAAATGCCTGGAAAGTCCCTTCAGTGCCATCCAACTTGCAGCAACATGCTGAGCTTCTTCCCTTTAAACAGATAAGCAACCAGTTTTTATTATCTCTACTATCAATCTAAACAGGTGTCAAAGAGGAATGATGTTATATGTTGCTTGCCTGCTTACTTCGACATAATTTCATCAGTAAACTAAACTCCTAACATTGGAATTTGAGGTGTTGCGACATACATATACTGGGAAACTTATCATCAGCACTTTCCTGAGAACAGGATGCTACTTGAATGCAGCGTACCTTGCTTTTGTCTCTTGTGTAATGTGTGAATCAGGAAGCCATGCCACTCCAACACTATCGCTTACATTCCCCACAAATCCTGACATATCAGGTGACCTTGTCAGCTTTTCCGTCTTATTCTTTCCCACGAATCTAACAGTGCAACATGCATCCTGTCTTATCCAGTCCTTTAAACTCTCTGTCTGCCTGATACAGCCATCAAAGACTTATATGATCTGAGTCCAAAGATCTGAATATGCTTGAGGGAACAAAAAGAAAGTGATAATGATGCAGAGATAGACATAGAGTCAAGCATCTTGTTGCACAGGCTTCAGATAAACTACAACACCAATCTCTCTGTCTGTCTTTATATAACCTCTTTTTTAAACTATTACGACTTCATTCGATAAAACGTCTTTTAAAATGACCTCCAACTGCAGCTTAGAATAAAGCAGATAAAAAAAGCTTTAAATATAATGTGATGAAGACCATTTCATGCCTGTTAGCTGTAGCTTTTTGCGGGATTAATTTGTCTACTTATTTTCTTGATATGCTTAAAGAGCCATAGGACCACGACCAGTGGTTATTTCCATTTTCAGTTAATCAACCGATTATATCTAGATTAAATGATAAGCTCAGTATATGAATAGTTAAAGAAAATAATGCCACTGGTGTGCGGTCTGCTGTTGCTCAGACATTGGAGAAAGTGGAGCTTTCATTTGGAGGCGAGAACTGGGATGAGTCACAACAAATGAGAAGGTTTAATCCCACCTCTTATCACACAAACTGTTGACAAAGTGGATTTTTTTTTCTTCCTGACAGTCTGAACCATTTGGTGCATCTCAAATTACAAACTTCCATATTTACACTTTCTATTTTGGGTGCCTACTGTAATTGTGTTCAGACTGACAAGTGCAGCTACATGCCGTGTACTACCACTATCTCTCTGGTGTAGTCATAACATGCAAGCAGTAACACTGTACACTTATCACCCTTATCTTGACTGCATAGCAACAAGCTAGCACAAGGTGTTATGCTGCCATTAGCAATGCTAGCTGGCTAATAGTAGCAGATTTTAGGTGTAAATATCACTTGTATTGTGGGTTTGTTTAGTTTTTATGCACATTAAACTGTTTTCAATGTATAAAAAATTAATGTGAGTGGTCACAGACTCTTGCAATCCACAAGTGTTTGGAAATATTGTGGTAGCTAGAGCAACAATGGTCAAATATTGTGACTGCTGTTTGTGGCATGTGCTCAATTTCATTTGGGACAGCACTATTCTGTCCAGTTACTACTCAAGTAACGACATAGTGTTCAAAGTGTACCACATGGGAGTGTTAGGTGATTTCTAACCCTTCCTGATCTCTAACCTGTGCACACAGCTCGATAAAGTATGAGAAAAATCAGCTCTGACTTTTCTTATCTGTTTTATTTCACAATGTTTTATAGAGGTCTGAAGTCAGTTATTAGGATGGTTGAAAAGTTCCAGTCAGTCTGGTATCCACCTAGTTTATCCCAACATATAACCCATCATCTTTAATGGCATATTAATACCAGAACTGCTTGGGTTTAAGGCCATCAAGTTAGGTAAACTAAAAGTACTTTGAACAAAGTTTTATAGTGTTACAGTGCAAGCAGCCTGTGACGTTGTAGACCATTGAATCCTGCACACAAAAACAAAAAAAGCCACATGATCCTTGGGGTTCTTGTAAAAAGAAAAAAAAAAAAAAAGTACCATAATTTTGTTCCACCATGCAATACCACCTGGAAAGCATCTGATTAGTACTATCTTCATTTTTCATCTTGACAATGATCCCAAACACGCTGCTAATGAAGTAAATGCATAACTGGATTTTAAAAAAGCAAACAAACAAATAAATACACACACACAACAGAACACTATCACACAGGGATTGGCCTCCCATGAGCCTGGAGTGTAACTATTTTAAACCTCAACATTATCTTTGAATGTCCTTCAAGAAACCCGGAGAACTATTCCTGAAGACTACTTAAAGAAATTAAAGAAAGTTTGGCTAAGAAAGTTCAGGCTCTAGTAAAGAATAAAGGTGGCCTTACCAAATATTAGCTGTTAAGCTTGTGAGAATTGTACATTGTACCGTTTTTGCTTTGTCTATGTCTTAAACTCTCTCAGACAAACTCTGTTACCATGCATTAAAGGAAAAGCATATGAAAGATAAAAAAAACAAATATGTAATTAACAACCTGATTCATTATTTTCTGCTGCACATAGTTTCCATTTTCCTAGCAAAAAGTAGAAAATGATGTGTGGCTCAAGGCTTTGGCACAGCAGTGTTTCTAAAACTTTTAAAATCAGTTTCTGGGTCATACATCAAAGCAGGATGTGCTTACTGCTGTTTAGGAAGTTGGGAAATGCTTGATAAAAAACAGGAAACAGAAAATCCAAGCCATGCAAGTTTACATGAGTGGCAAACTCATTGTATCCATGACAGTTTCAAAACTGACAGTGTTTTGAGAAGCAAACGGAACTTTCAAACAGGAACAACCTCAGAGTTATTTTCAGCATTGTAGCCAGGCTGACAAACAGTCAGAGCTTCTTTGAGCTTAACTAGCAATGAACTTCTGAAATTCTTTACAAATAACATTTTAACCCGCCTTTGTCTCCTCACCCACATTTTAAGTGTTTCCCACAGCAATTTTAACCACTATTGGTATTTACTTAGATTATTTCTCTCCAATCAATCTTTCTGGGTTTACTTCCATAATTTCTTCCTCTATGCCTTAATGTGACTTCTAGCCCTATTTCTAGAAAACTGCTTAAAGTCTTTTTACCATTAATTAATGTTTCAATTTTAAATATGATTAAGCAATATTTAATAACAGGCTATATACGACAAGCTTTTAAGGTGGCAGTAACTAGACCGTAGTTACAAAGCCTTGACTTGATCCAGTTGTCAGTTAATTAGAGACTGATTTCTAACCTTCTCTTTATTTAAAAAAATCTTGAAAGAGAAGTTTTCATACAGTTACGTGATCATCTGCAGAAGAATGGTTTATTTGAAGAGTTTCAGTCAGGAGTCAGAGCTCATCACAGTACAGAAGCAGCATTACTGAGGGGTATGAATAAACTTTTCAATTACTGCGGACTCATCTCTGTGCTTGTCCTGCTAGACCTCAGTGCAGCACTAGTGACTGGTAACCACAATATTCAATTTAAAGATTAGATCACACCATTGGTATTAAAGGAACTGCACTGCAGTGGTTTAAACCATATCTATCTAGTAGACTCCAATTTGTTTATGTAAATGGAGATTCCTCTTCACACGCAAAAGTTACTCATCGAGTTTCAATATACATGCCTCCCTTAGGCAAGATTATTAGAAAACATTGAATAAATTTACATTTCTATGTAGATGATACCCATTTATCCATAAAGCCAGATGATACAAATAAATTAGTTAAACTGCAGGAATTAATTAAAGCCATAAAGACCTAGATGACCTCTAATTTCATGCTTCTAAATTCAGATAAAACTGAAGTTATTGTACTTGGTCCTTAAAATCTTAGAAACATTGTATCTAAGCAGATCTTGGAGTTCATTTTAAATAGGATATGTCCTTTATATGTGCATATTAAGCAAATATGTAGGACAGCTTTCATTCACCAGTGATGCTGAAAAGCTAATGCATTTATAACGCTGAGCTGTTTCCTGATCTACTGAATGTTTCTTCTTCACTGATCAATTTTCACTCTGTATGTTTATACACCACTACTGTATTTAATCATTAGGAATTATTAAACTCTCTCTGTCTGTCCCATAGTTTTAATTTGGTCCTGTCTTTCTCCTCTCACCCCCCACCTGTCATGGTAAATGGCTGCCTCTCCCTGAGCCTGCCTCTGTCAGAAGTTTTTTCCTGTTAAAAGGGAGTTTTTTTCCCCCCTTCCCATTGTTCTTGCTCATAGGGATTGTGTGATTGTTGGAGTTTCTTTCTAATACTGTAGGGTTTTACCTTATGTTATAAAGAACATGGAGGTAACTGTTGTGAATTAATGCTGTATAAATAATGAACTGAAGATTGAATTGTCTGTTATAATAAGTAAATACACTACTATATACTGTTCAGTTATAAGGTCTCCTTTTCTGTTAATTCTTCAGTGTTTGTTTTACTTCAACATTGTTTCATTCTTTGAATTTATTTTATTTTATTTATCTCTTTTTTTTTTTTTATTTATCTCTTTTTTTTTTTTTAGAAAAGGTCATCAAGCAATTAGATTATCCTGCATGATTAGAGGTGTGTACCTTTAAGGACTCCCCCAGAGAGTTTTGCCTTCCTGTTGCTCTCCTTTTCACAAAGAGATTTTTATACTCTTTTTAACACATGCCTAAGATGAGTAAATTTAGACTCAGACTGTTTCATTTGTGCAACTGGTAGTTTGACTAGTCTTACTGTTGCCTCATTTGTGCTCATGTTTCCACGAAAACCACAAGAGAAATATGAGTTTACTGTATATAGCAACAACACAATTGTGTTTTATTTTACTGGGTGTTCTCGGATAGTCTTCAGTGCCACTCTTCTTTTCACAAACAAGGAACAACTCATGAAATATAAGTTTCGTCTGGTTCGGGGTTTCAGCGCCTACAGGCAGACAGACACTGAGGAATTTCTGTGGCAGGCCACTTTAGATGTTCATCTCCTGTAATGACTTTTTGAAAACATCCATAATTGTTAAAGGGTCAGCCTCACATTCCTCAGCAAGTTCACAGGAAGTGTGCTACAATAGGGGACAAAATGACCAGAGGCGTTGTCCACCAGCAGACACACACATGCTGACACACAGGGAGGGAGCAGAGGAAGTAGTGAGGTGGTGTTAAATGACTTGAGCAGGCTTTTAAATAGGTGGAGACTGTGCTGCTTAACAGTGTGGATTCGAAGGTGGAAATGCTAACATGTTCCACTTTGCTGACCAGTTGCCTCCACGTGAGTGCCGCCCACAGAGACACAATGTCTGCATGTTCTTTCTTTTTTCTTCTTCTTCTTTTTAAGAAATAGAGCCTTTAACAATATCTATGCTCATGCCCAGAGCATGAGGCAATGTGTGTGTTTAATTAAGGAGGTAGGACAAAGACCATCAATATAAACTCATCCAGCCTATAGATTTTTAGGTCTAATGAGATAATTAGCCTGAGGTCAGTGGCCACATACTGGTCAACAGTCAATTGCTCTTGACTGTTGTGCTATGATTGCACAGATTTCTTCATCAACTCACTCGCTGTTTGCAATAGTTTTTTGTTTTTGATGGGGATTTTTGGTGGGAAAATGTGGAATATACAGAGGCAGAATAGCATCTGTAGCACTCTGCGCCTGCTGCTTGGAGATATGAATCGTCTGTTATGACTAAAACGTCTGCTATTTAAAGGCCCCATAATAAAAGCCAGAGTCATGTCTAAAGTCCTCAATATAGCAGCCGTTAGGCCCTAGCAGGTAATAAATAGTAGCTCAGGGCTGTCTTTTGGCTCTGACAGAAATAAAGCCTGCCATAAAGATTTGCTTTCTCCCTCGAGGCAGAAAGCGTATCCCTTTAAGGAAACAAACATGGATGCTCCAGTCCTGTAACAGACGCATTTTAAATTTGTATCGTGGTCAGGTCTATCCCGGCTTTCTCGCCATCCTTTCTTTTGTATGAAGACTTATCTCAGACCTATCTTAGTGGTAATGTTCAGATTTGAACTGTAAATCAGTAAAAGCTGTGCCACTGCATGGCATCCTCCGGGCTCTTGCTTGTACGATGTTGGGTACAACGAGTCACTATGTTTGTAGTAGTGGGGCTACAAAGACTCGGGATTCCAGGGGACAGCTGTCCCACACATGTACCACACAGGCACACGCACACATTTAAGGCATGTAACAGCTTCAAAACATGTGCACATGTGCATGAGTTTTTATCAGCCCATGGTGGCCTGTAGTAAATACCAGGAGCCTAGACTCCTACAGCCCAGGGGATAAAAAGTATGCAACCAATTTTGAGAGATTTCATTGTATTTCACAGTGCAATATTTTAGAGTTCACTCCACTATTAGATTTTTACACCACGATTTCATAAATAGCTCTAGTTATTATTCATGTAAAGACTTTATGAAGCAGTTGCAATAAGCTACGCATTTGTCTATTAAGTTAAAGTACTAGTAGGAAAGTCAGTGCGTTAATAATAAAAACTCATCAAGGTAAAGCTTTATTTTGACAGCAGGCCTTTTACAAATTTCCAACAAGAATTATGCAAAGGAATTAATAAAAATTAACTGCTAATTTTTTGCAAACGTACAGTGTTTACACAGCAAACCTCCAAATGACCTCTAGATGAGCATTTTTTATTTAAGACTGATGAAGCACTTCCTCCCCCCACCACTACATTTATTTTTCAGTTGGGAAGCTTGTCAAATGCAGATAATAACATTTAAAACCAACATTTAATTGAACATGGAAAACTCACAAGTTTCAAATGTTAGAACTGATCATCCATCCATTTCCTTCCGACTATCCAGCTCAGGTTCATGGTTGGGGCCGTCACAGGGAGAAAAGTGGTGCTTACCATGGACAGGTTACCAATCTGTCACAGAGCTAATACATAGAGACAGACACCTATAGTTGCCAGTTAACCTAACCTCATGCACATCTTTGGACTGTGCAGTATACAGAGTGAACCCACACAGAGAAAATGCAAACTTCACACAGAAAGGTCCAGGCTGGATCGGAACCCAGGAACTTTGTGCTGGGATTGCAGCAACAATGGTAACCGCTGCACCACCACCACCGCGCTGTCTCATTTAAATAAAAACTTTGAACCTGGCATGGCTGTTGGCTGGTCTGAGTATTTCAGGAACTAGTGATCTACTGGGATTTCCCCCCACAACCATCTCTATGGTTTACAGAGAATGGTCTGAAAAAGAGAACATATCCAGTGAGCAGCACGTCTCTCGCTGAAAATGCCTTGTTGATCCAACAGGTCAGAGGAGAAAGGTCAGACTGCTTTGAGCTCATGAGCTTTGAGCTCATAAGAAGGCAACAGTGACTCAAAACAATCATTACAACCAAGATATGCAGAAGAGCATCTCTGAACGCACAGCACGGCAAACCTTAAAGTAGATGGGGTACAGCAGCAGAAGACCACACTGGGTGCCCATCTACTGATGGCCTCTGGCAGGACAGAGCACCATGTCTCAAAGCTCAAATCATCTCAAACGTGTTTCTTGAACATGACAGTGAGTTCACTGTACTCAAATGGCCTCCACAGTCAGCAGATCTCAATCGTTTGGCATTCATTGGAACCCGAGATTCACATCAAATGTGCATTAACATGGACCAAAATATCTCAGGAATGTTTCCAGCACCTTGTTGAATCTGTGCCACGAAGAATTAAAGCAGCTCTGACGGCAAGCAATGGTCCAACCCCGTGCTAGCAAGGTGTAACTCACGAAGTTCATAAGGCTTTTGTGCTTCCACTCAGATGATGTCTTTCAGGCCTTGCTTATTTCAGCAAAACAATGCCAAACAACATTGAGGATGTTTTCCAACATGGCTCCACAATAAAACAGCCTGGCCTCACAGGAATCCAGGTCTGTCACCCACTGAAAACATCTGGCATATTATGAAGTGAAAAAAATCAAAATGGAGGGAACCAGACCGTTCAGCAATAATCAAGTCAGAGTGGTTAGCAGTTAATTTCCAAAACTAGAGCTCTGCTCTGTGGAATTCCCAAACGCTTACAAGGTGCTGTTAAATAATGAGGTGATGTAATAAAGTGGCAAACATACATGCATACTCTGAAGTACTACTGGCATCAAATTCAAACTGACAATAAATTTAACATAAAAAGCAATAACAAGTCTCAGTTTAAACAATTCAAACGATGTCTGTTTACTATTTTAAATAGACCATCCCAGCTTTTTTCAGAAGAGGAGTTGCACATGCATCACCAATGATTACAAGAAACATAAAATTATTATAATTATACATTTCTATACGTTGAGCTGGCCTACTGAGTATGTGCGTTAATTATGCATGCTGTTAATGGTACAGTACACGCAGTGTAGTATGTTTTTATTTGAACTAAAGTGAATGATTCGCATACTCATGCATCACTGAAGGACTTTATCATATCATAACTGCTGCTCTTTATAAAGTAGCTCACAGTTTAGAGAAACTAAATGCTCATTCCTTTCCTATACTTCTCTTCCTTTCCTCGTTGGTAATAATAAAGCGCACTGCAGCTTCCCTCCTCCCTCCTCCCGTGTGGTTTTTACGCTTTTGATCCCCGAGGGACCTCGCGTTTTACATTCCTGGCATTCCGACCTCAGTCCCTCCTCGGTTACTTATTATCGCCGCCTGCTCTCTCCACAATCATTTCACAGCAAGAGAGGATCGCGGCAACACGTCCAGGGGGGGAAGGAAAATGAGACACGTTTGACTTCAAAAAAGCTGATGCCAATAGTGGAACTATTTTTACTTCGAAGTCGAGGATAACGTTGGGTTATGATGAGAGCGTGAGCTGGTAAGAAGAGCGTCTTTTTTTTCTCTCCCTCCTTTCTGTTTTCTCTTGAGCGCCAAAGTCGCTACAGTAAAACTTCTGGTTGAATCTTTCGGAATTGTGTTTTCATTAAAAGTTACTTACAAGGTATGACAGAGGAAAGTAGAGCTGTGGAGTGTTTTACGTGGTGGTTTTGTGCGCTTTTGCTCCACCGTGAGAGTGGAATTTTTGGCGCATGCACTTTTTGCCTGCAGTGCTAAATATGTCCACATCTCCATTCTGTCGCTGTTGGTAACATAGACTTATTGCTCCACTGTTTTCTAATAAATAAACATTTTTAATGACTTTGTGTTGAAAGTGTTGCTCTTATTGTGAAAGCCTGCCTCAGCTTTATTCTCGTCTGATCTCACTGCCACCTCAGACTGATCCTACTTTACTCTCTCACCCCTCTGTTCCAGGTTCACAGCTGATTCTTTTTTTTAAATATTTTCACTGAGGAAAAAGTCAACTGATTCAAAGAGATAATCCCTAAGTTCACAAAGCAGTATGTCGTCCACCGAGGAGTCGTCCGGCAACGTCCTGCATCGGCTCATCCAGGAGCAGCTCCGCTACGGAAACCCCACAGACACCCGTACCTTATTAGCCATCCAGCAGCAGGCCCTGCGGGGAGGCAGTGGAAGCAACAGTGGACCCAGCAGTGGGGGCGACATGAGCTGTAGCCCACAATCTTCTTTGGAGAGTCTCACCCAGGAGGACCCTCTGTACCCTCAGCTCTCTGCGAGGCAGGAACCGCAGGGCCAAGAACACCAGGGAGACTACCATCACTCAGAAAGTGGCTACCAGCTGCATGGGGAGAAGCTGCCAACCTATGAGCAGGCCAAGGCTCAGTCTCAGTACCTGGCCTGGCAGCTCCATGAGGGAAAGCTTCTGCATGAGGGGGTCTTTCATGAAGAGGCTGATCTGATGGCGCTAAAGTGCAGCCATGTGCGGTCTCTCAGCGAGCATCGCATGCAGATATCTCTGGAGAGGAAAGACGCAGCAGCTAAAGCAGAGGCCATAAAGATTACCTCTCACAGCTACCCTGAGCTTCCTTACTACAGCCCACAATGCTACCAGGGCCTGGGGCCAAACATGGACAAATGCAACCCACCCCCAGAGTACTCAGCCCCTATCCAGGCCCAAGGATTTATCCCTCACCAGGTCCAGGAGCCAGTGCAGCCTCAGCACCACAGGTACCAGAAGGAATTTGGTTGTGTTTGTTTAAGCAACTTTAACATTACATCATGCACTCCGGTGTAATTTTTCCCACAAGAGCCCGCCCAGTGGTACCATTGTGTTTCACATGCGTAAACACATACTTTTCAGTGTGAGTCACACCGTAGTCTGAATACTGATTCATATTTCCTCTTTGAAATCTGCACCGGAGAACAAGTCCAGCCCTGTAGGTATTTGTAATGTTTGGCATACTGCAAAAGGAGAGTTTCACATGCTTGCGTTGCCTAGGATAGTTTTAGGCTTTTAGATTCTTCACTGGAGCCGGCTGGCCTGCCTGCGTATAAATACATACATAGTGATACGTCAGATGTCATGCTATAAATTAAAAAAAAGAAAACTCTTTCTCATATTTGTATTCTATTAAAAGTGTGATTCAGCTAGAGTGTCCTCTTATGTATGCGGGTATCTCTTAGGTATGTCCAGTCTGGTCAGCCAGCAGAACCCCCCTGCTACGACACATTCAACAGCCTGCCACCTGCTGGCTTGGAGGAGCCCAACCAGGTGGAGCTGATGCTGATGGAGAACGAGAGGCTGAGACAAGAACTGGAGGCTCACAGGGAGAAGAGCGGCCGTATTCAAAAGGTGAGAAGAACAGAAAAGCTTCACCTCTCACTGGTCCACAATTGAGGTAGACTAGCATATTTTACAAGTACTTAAAAAAAAGAAGGTTTCTCTCAATATCTTTAATTTTTAAATACATTCAACACAAAGGAATGGATTGCCACACCATTAAGTCATGAAAATCCCAAAGGAATTTGGAGAGCATCCAGACAACACCCTCCGTCTGAGCCACCTGTCTATGAAACACAAGCCCAGTTAACAGTTGCTTCCCTGATATCCAACCCCAGGCACACTCCCTCATCAGGGCAGACAGATGAGATCAGCAGCTGCTTCCTTCCACACCACAGAGGCACAAAGAGAGGTCACAGCCTGCTACTGTGTTTACACACTCCTTTCATTGTGTAGCTAACCTAGTGGAGGTCAAAAAGTGTGCGTGTATGTGTGTGCGCGTGCGGAGGCCATAGATTTTCAGTCTAATCTGGGGCTTGTCACACAGCAGCCAGTTGGGTTTCGACCCCCACACCATTAATGTGTGCTTGGGTGGGGGTCTACAGCAGTCAAGTGGTGGGCTGCCCTTAAAAAGTGAAAGGTCCTTTTTGTTTTCACACCCAGCGCCACTTTTTCCGTGTTATCCCTTTTAAAACAACACTGCTTTTCCAGCCATGTTGTTGCTTTTTGTGACTGAGTGTCAGACCTAACCGGCTGCTTAAATGAGATATTTACTCGTTCAACATGGTGGAAACGGCTTTGGTGACATTTGATATCTCAGCCAATCTATGCTTTAAAAAAAAAAAATCAATTTTCCTCTCTGCTGGAGTAATGTCACATGGCCCTTGCCTTGTCTCAACCTTAAAGAATGATAATTGCCAGGGTTGGAAAGTTTCTCCGTCAGGCCGCAGCCCTGGGTAAACATGCCTGTGTGACTGCCGTAATGGTGGGTGTCTCTTTGCCGTTTTCCACAAGCCAGGCACAGGCATGCACACCTTCCCTCCGCTGGCAGCCTTCCCAGTTCTGTATGTGTGTGTGTGTGTGAGAGAGAGAGCCTTTGTGTGTGTGTGTGTGTGTATGTGCATGCTCCTGTGTGCTCACACACCTGGAACTGAAGCTATCAGCCCTCAGGAATGTCGATATAAATCAGTCGCAAAGGGAGTGGTGCGGGCTTAAATTCCTTCTCAGAATTACACCACACACATGTTCACACAGACACACACACATAGTGTGCTTTATTCACATCCATTCATGTGAACCCATATATGTATCTGTGTGCTATAACAGCGTGAATCAACATTCCAGCTCCTCTTCAGCATGTTAAGTAGGTTAACCAAAAATTCCTTCTCTTCTCCCTTCTTCCTCTTTTCCAACTCTCCTAT
>VUQG01010222.1:18688-37682 GCA_015106755.1 Etia nguti | reverse complement strand
TTTTTTTTTTTTTTTTTTTTTTTTTGGGATATGTCTGTCAGTGTTTACTAGCTGCCGGGGTACATTTAGACACTTAAGGCAGTGTGTCCACATGTTCCCATGGTGTGTGTTAGTATCTTGTTTGTGTAGGTGTGCGCAGGAGAGCATTCACATTGTTTGTGTGTGTACATGTTTTGAAAGTGCTCCTGCAATCATTGACACACATGGCCTTTTGTACTCTCAGGTGGATTAGTGTGCTGATTAGAGCCAGCTCTGCCATTTAGGCAGGTATTATTACCTTATACTTAGTATTCTAGACAGAACCCCAAATCTGGCTCGTTCTGTCTCTCTCTTTTCTCTTTCAGTGGCTCAGTCTCAGCACCCAGGAGAAGTCTTATTTCTGCCTCTTTAGCAGCCCCCAAAATCTCTTTTTAGGCTTTTTATCTGTGAATAAGCTTCTGTTTTAAATCCTTTTCCGTAGCTCTTGACAGTTCCTTTGTCTAAACCGAAAACCACTTGATTCAAGGCCAAGAGGGCGCCGATACAGCATGAGCTTACAAGTTAACTCTTGGCAATTTGGCCATACTCTTTACTTGCTTTACATACAAAGTAATGTCTGCCTGAGGGACAGCTAGTGTGGGTCGTTTATGTTGTTTTGCATTTTGATCTCAATCAGAAGTATGAGAAAGCATGCATACACAGAGAAGTTTGCAGTGTAAAAGAAAAAAAATGTGATGTGCCTTTAATTGATGTCTGTAGCTGTACTGAATGTGAAAAGAGAAGTACTATAAATCTACTGCAGTTCATCCAAATGAAGAGAACTTAAATTGGTATCAGACCTTTTGTCAGTGTTGTCATGTCTCATCTTCTTTTAGCTCTACAACACATGACTATTGATCTTTTCAGCACCACAGTTCATTCCTATTGATCTCTTCTGAACTATGATGAATGTCTTCCCTGCTTGAGGATGAAGTTAGAGCAGATGGCACCAAGAGGCTTAAATTTGTCACATTTATGTTTATGCAAGATGATTGAAGGGTTTGATAAATGTAATGGTGATTGGTTAGCTGTTCACTTATGCTCTTTTGCACAAATCTGCGGCACGCATGAGATTTTTTTCCTCTGAATGATTATTTTTGCACGCCATTTGCTAAGGATGATAGGTTATTACAGTTTGAGAGACTTTTATGGCAGTGCTGCATCTTAGAGCATGTGTGTAGATTGTTCAGCTAAACATGAATCCAATAGTTAATGGCAAAAAATGTCAAATCTTTGGAAGGTAATCATTTTGTAAATGACAGTTTTATAATGAAAGTATTCGTGCAAGTATTACTATTTTTTTCCACATGGAGTCCTTCACAGAAAGACATTTATATTGGTTGACATTACCCTCAATCAAGCCTCACACAACACAAGCTATCTGTCACACTTTACAACCTCTCACAATTTGATTATAAATGTGCATAGCAGCCACTGAGGGCTGACAAGACAGATCTTCCTGGGTTGTATAAATGGTCTAGTAGCTAGGTTATATGGCTGTGTTTGAGGAGGTAATTTAGGTTGAGTGGTCCTGCTATGGGTTCATTTGCTATGGGTCACCGGGGGATTACGACCACTGGTCTGTACATTGTTGACAAGCGACCCCGTGGCCTTACAGGATTGCTTTCTGTTATTACAGCAGTCTTAACTGTCAGGATAAGCACAAACACACATACACTGAAGTACCCATATTTTCGTGTGCAGGAAAAGCGCACCTCTGATTTTTTTCTTTTTTTTGTCTTTGCAGTCTTCAATGCTGCAAATGTGTACTGGTTACTATATGTTACTGATTGCAAAGTTTGCATTTATGTTGTGGACAGTAAACCAAGCAGTGATCTTAAAATGTATCTCCATTAGGTTTTAATGAAGTCTGAGATGTGAGGCCAGAGCTGTGTGGACCAGATCTGTAAAGAAAAATTCCTCTATTCATATGTTTCCTTTTGCCTAATTAGCCTTATCCAATTATTTTAATAAAGTGCTAAGAATCACATTTTAATGCATTCCTCCCGCTCACTGACTTTCTCCTCTGTCTCTGCAGAGTACTCAGTTCTACAAGGTCACCACTGAGAATTTCCACAAAGCTGCAGACCAAGTGAATGCCAAATTCAGGTAAGTGCAGACAGACAGTCTAAGGTAGATAAATAACTTAAAATAAAACAAAACTAATAATTGTGAAAAGACTGTGTGCTATTCTCTATAAAAATTTGATATGATAAAACTCTACATGCAGAGCCTTCTTTTTGCAATTGACTAAGGGAATAAAAAGCTAACTGCAAAACAAGGTGTCAGAGAAGTCATTAACAACAGCCTGTCTTTGTCATGTCTTCCTCCCCTAACCCCAACCGGTCACGGCAGATGGCCGCCCCTCCCTGAGCCTAGTTCTACTGGAGGTTTCTTCCTGTTAAAAGGGAGTTTTTTCTTTCCACTGTCGCCAAAGCGCTTGCTCATAGTGGGTCACATGATTATTGGGGTTTTCTCTCTATTATTGTAGGGTTTTTACCTTACAATATAATTTACCTTGAGGAAACTGTTGTTGTGATTTGGGTCTATAAAAGTAAAATAAAATTGGATTGAACTAAATTGAACTGCAAGTTATGGGGAACTGTGGAAGTGAAGACAAGAGAGGAAGGAGTGAGAAAACCGTCTGATAAAACTGCTGAATAGAAAGGCAAAGGAAAACTCTCCTGTAACTGCAGAGGGAGGTTTAACTACAGGAGTGGTGGTGCACGGTTTCACTTTTTCCCAAACGAGTCTATATGAGAAACAGTCTGGAAAAATGATCAACATCCTCATCAGAAAACAATGTCTGAAATATGCACAGCAACACCTGGATATGTCAGATTCAGTTGGATAGGTAATAGCTCAGTTTGAGTCACTAGTCTGTTTGAAAATAAAGGAAACGTATTTGTTACTAAGAACCTTGAAATATTTGCACAGGTAAAAGTAAAATAACAGAAAGAAGCAGCGCAGTGCATTCAATTTTAAAGAAAGGCTCTGTTTTTATTATCTCTTTGCTGAAGGTGTTGTGTTTATTTATTAGGCAAAATATGTTATTTGCCTAAAAGTGCCCAAACTCTTGCACATAACTATAAATCTCATACCAGCTGAGTTTTTTTTCTCATTTTAATGATGCCTTTTAATAAAGCCTATTGTTGTATATGATAGGTACTTATTTAATGGTCTTTGTAGACTTTGTGTTATCAAAACTGATATATTCAGTGACGATTAGAGGTCCACGTGGACCAGTGAATATGCAATTGAATTATTCTACCCATTTCCTAACCCACATCTTTCAATCAGAACAATATTAGCTTGCCCTATTAGCTGAGGCCGATGTAGTTCACTGATACGCCTGATCATGTGCTGGTGATAGTCAATAGGATTTGCTCTCTTGACATTCCAGTGTCCCCATTTATTTCATGTCTTCTTTTACAAAATACTTTGGAATAGCTTAGATTTTTGCATGTCTTTTTTATCCTAAATACAATGCATAATTTGAGTGCAAACAAGGAGCATGCTTGTGATCCTTATACTTAACCTTAATAAGTGATAGAACAGCCACACCTAAAGTGACTGAGGAGGTAATATACAAGCTGTCATGGATGAACAAATCCAGCACGTATATGTAACTCAAGAAGATGCAGAATCCTTCCCGTCCGTGATCCATCTGTCTTCTTAATAACAGGCTATTATCCTCTATAGTAATGTTGTGAAAGTGGATGAGGAGCCTGTAGGAGGTGGGGCAAGAATGGGCCCTGGCTCTAGGCTCACCTCTAGGGAGGCTTGGCTGATTGTGTTAGCTTGTCATTAGCCTGCGCTAACACTGGGATCATTGTCTCCCTCTGAAATGCTGGAAACTGATTAGCCTAGCCCACCAGGGGTTTAGCGCTAGACTCGTGGAAGCTGGAGCTGAGACTTCCCAAATCACATTAAAGGAAAAAAAAAAATACAGTGGAATAACATTAGTGCAAAATGGCAGTGCTAACTGCAAGCGAATGCTGGGCTAATGTGCGGGTAGTCATGTGGCACGGGTCTCTGCACGGAAGACACTGATTGGTGGATTTGATTATAGGAGGTACATTAGCAGGGTTGTGACTGGATTTCAATAGTGGGTAGTCAGTGTGTGTGTGTGTGTGTGTGTGTGTGTGTGTTAATGAAATGGCGGGAAGGTCTGGTGTTACAAGACAGGAGCAGGGATGCATTGAGGAGATCAGAGCAGAGGTTTAATTGGATTTAACAGGGAGTGTTTGGCCCATCCTTGTTTATGTGTGTAAGTTCATGCATCATGGTGTATGTTTGTATGGTCTCATATGATGAACAGCTTCGGTGAGCGCAATGTGTGTGTCTTTCCTCAAAGCTTATGACAGACCCTGCAGAGATAAGATGCTATCTGTGGCCTCTATTGAGTAATAAAAGGAAATATTTTTTGTCTCACTGAGGCTTTTGATTTCCTTAGAGCTGAAATGCCCCCTTGAGATAAAGAAAAAAAAATAGAGCCAGCGCCTTATCCATACTTGGTAGAATTATCATTTGATATGTTAATGTGGGATTGTATGAAGTGTGGGAGATGACGTCTTTCTTAGAATGTCTTTATTTCCCCACTTTAGCTCATGTCAGTGCCACTGAGTATTAGGTCTTTTATTAGACTACAACTTATATTAATAGAGGAGACTTGTGAAACCAGATGTTGATGACTGCCAAGGGTTATAACAGCTTAATGCATGTCTTTGGAAGAATTAATTATGATTTTGTCTGGTTGGAGTTTACTTATTGCTTTGTGACACTGGGATTGGAACAAGACAGCTAAATCAGGTTTCAATTGTGGATGGGATTCGAGGGAGGGGGGGTGTTTCAGGCCACTGCTATGCAGGACCTGTCCATATGCAGATTATTTGGGTTTAATTTAATAGGTGGGAAATAATTACTTTGGTTTGAGGCTAGATTGGTAGTACAGGTGATTTCGATTTGTCCATGATCAGATATTCTTGGCAGCAACAAAAAAAAAGAAAAAAAGATTCAATTCAATTACACTGAGATGAAAATTTCATTCCCGTGTTTCCCTTTTAAATGTGCGCCAGAGTACAGATGTTCCATTCATTGCAGTGGTACACCGTGGTCATTTTCCTTGGCGATGTTGAAAGAAATAAATTAAAGTGTGAGAGGTAGGCATTCGGGGTAGGAAATGGTGTGTGCGCGTGCAAATATGAAACCGTGTATATGCGTGCTTGTTTTTGTTCATGTGTACGGTACAGCTGTTCCCCGCCGTTCTCCCGCAGTATTCCCGCCAGATAATTCTCTGAATGATGGAGCTCTCCCAACCGGAACGCTACTGCATCACTGTGACCTCATTACATCCACACACATACAATCACACACGCACATATCTGTATATAGAACGATACGGGTATATCTGCAGTTGGCAAAAAAGGGCTTTGGAATTAAACTAAAGTTTTTACTCAAAAATATGAACTTATATTTAATTCAATTATAAACAAATATTCTTACATAAAAGGGAAGTTTACTGCCAACTTGGAGTCAGAAGCTCCAGTCAAGGAGCACACTAAAGAGGTGCCACTCCCTATAAATAAAGACATTAGAAGCCTTGTTACTGACAAACTCAAGTCTTCTTAAGAATGGTTGGTTTTAGAATCTGCACAGGATCCTAGAAGAAACCTTATGAAGACACACACAGCTAGAAAGGCTGCAGAAGCATCTGTGAGTGTTCACCAATCCACAATAGACCAATTTGGAGTGGATGTCACGGTTATGTCACTGCAGTCTCGTAGGCAGCTACAGGAAACATCTGATTGATGATATTGCTGCTAGAGATTCTACGCGTTATTAATTTCTAGAATTAAATTGGTTTACCCAAAGAAACAGTATCTTGAGTTTTATGTTTTGGGTTTTTTTTTTGTCAGATTGCGTTTGTTAAGAATATTTGTGTCTTATAAAAGGATCAGACCATATTTCTTTTTAATAAATCAGATCAGACATCCTGGTAATTCCAAAGGGTATGCCAGCTTTTCTTTTCTTTTCTTTTTTCCTTTTTTTTTTTTTGCAGTTGTATTTTCTGTCAGACTTTGTCACATTATTTTGCACATAAAAGTGGAGTAATACTCATGCACTTCTACATCACTTAAGATTTTTTTTTTCCCAGACATGAAAAATATTGTCTGAGGCGAGTATGATCAAATACAGCTAAAACAGCAAATTGGCCCCTGCAGTGTCTGAAATCATACATGAATCATAAGCTGCAGGGGATCAACACCTAAACGAAAGATATTTGGTGTACACCTCTTCTGAATTAGTGCAAAAGTGCATAACACACAACAGGACAAATAATGTAATCACACAGCATTTTAGATACAAACATGTACACGTAGGATCGAAGCTTTTATTCACTTTCTCCTTGACACTGACTCCAGATAAGAGTTCCCAGTTGCGTGTAAAAAAGGAGGCTATCTTTCTCTGCTTCTGATTTATATGCTGCCACGTTCACCACCAGTTGTTTATCAAAGTCCGATGCATTATCTCTCTGTCCAACTCTGAATGTGTGACCTTTACTGTGCTACATGTATGTAAGGGTTTCTGTATGTGAGGATTAATGCGTCTGAGACTGCTCACATTACACACACGTGCATGGGGGACATCTGACCGGTAGTGGGTGAGCATGTGCGTGCTCTGTGTTTGTTGGCTGAAGCGATCCAGCGGAGGCTTTAGTTTGAAATGTAAGATGACAGGCATTGAGAAAAATGTTAGATGTGTGATGAAAGAACGGTGGCGTGGCCCTAAGCCTCCTGTCAGAGCTAACCTTTGGCGGGGCTTTGAACTGCTTTGTTGAAGCTGGTCACTCTGTGTTTGTCCAGGGTCCCTGCGGAATTGAGATGGGGCTGGGGTATCTCCGAATGGTGAATAGTTGATCTGACATGGCTGTGTGTACTATAAGGGACTGAGACCGCTGTTACTAATCTTCTCCGTCCCCTGCCAGAAATCTCTAAATCTTGGACTCCAAGTTTTGGGTCTTGATGGTGGCATTTGTCAAAGATCAGAGAAGGAAATATATTTCCACACTTTTTTTTTTTTTTGGTTCATAGCTGAACGTACGTTCGTTGTCTATGCCTGGGATGTTTGTTTTTCCCGTAAAATTGTATTCTTCCACTTCACTGTCACTCCTCTCTTCCCTAAGGCTACACGCTCACTCCCTTTGTCTTTTGTTTATTTTTTTAGTTCTTTTGAATAAACCTTCTTTTCTTTTTTAAAAAAAATTTAATCCAGTTGACAATAACAGCAGCTGCTGTCCTCACTTCGTCTTTCCACACACGCAAAGGTGGAATGAGGAGGAGTGAAGTAAAACTTGTTGAATACAAATGACTCGCTGTTTTCCTGCACAACACCGTTGTACTGTACTGCCTCGGTCAAGAAGACCAGATATGACAGCCCATCTTCTCCTCCGGGTAATGTGTGTGAACATCGAACCCACTTATCCCTCTTTCAGCAACGTATTACAAATGAGGACTGTTTCTCATTAGTGAAAAGCGGTCCTCATTTAATTTGTGTTTTGCCTGGATTTAAAAATTATATGATTTTCTCTTGTAATAGTGGTTGTGGACACAAAACTGAGAAGTTCCATGCAACCTAATGCAATCCAATAAAACAGTCCTGCAACAAGCCATTGCAGGACTATTGCGTTGTGCCTTTTCTTTATCTAACCGAAGAGAAGAAATCCAGGGGGTTTCCTAAAAATTCACCCTGCTGCTTCAAAATGTAAATAAGGTGCAGAGCCAGGTAGAGGCTTTCCATTTTCACTGCAGTGCTTTTTTTGTTTAAGGAAATAATCCTGATGTCCTAGAATTAATTAAGCAATAATTTATTGATATTTAATTGTGCCAAGCAGCACGTTTAATTACTAAAAATGACAGGAATTAATTTTGCTGACAAATAATTTCAAAGTGCTTTGGCTGTAGTCATAGATGTGTTTTTCTGTAAAGTAGTCTGTGAGGTAAGAGAGTTTTGACCCCTCTGTCAGGTAAGGGTGAACCACCATTCTGTAGCTAGGCAACCCGGGCGCAAGGACAAGATGGTGGTCAGCTGAGGAGACAGAAGTCAATAACTGCTTTAAAAGCTCTTCTTTGGGCCTTAAGAGCTTCGCTTTGCTAGCTGTAAAAAGCACACACAATTTAAAAGACCTGTGTGGGCGCACGGATGGACAGACGGTGCACATACACACTTTTTAGTAGCTTATTTAGTGACTGTGCTGAAAGTGGTCGGCAAACCCACTCAATACTTTTATTGCCTTTCAGTGTTTTTTCATGTACTTTAAGACATATAGACTTTAATGGAAAAGAAATGAACTGATATACAGCATTTATATTATTATATAATTTTATGGTCTATTTGGCATATATGAACATCTTGTTTCTTTTTAACATTTTAATATATGTATGTGTGTAACACACTTTTTTTCTGCTAGTATCCTTCTAAAAGTGTGTCTAAGGAGATCAGAAAGGTTACACATGCCCCGTCTTCTTCCTCTGACCCACTCATCCTTCTCTGCCTCCTTCAGCTCCCACTTAATGTAGGAACAGTGTTTTCTGTCTTCATTTAAATCTGTTTTACTTTCACCCTCTTCGTTATTGTCTGCCTCCCTCACTCTCCAGTCTGTTATCCCTCACAGTTTTCTTGAATCTGCCTCAGTCTGTGTCCTTTCCTCTCTCTACTCATTCAATCTCTTATCCATGCTGATGGATTTCACTGCAGGGGGTCACTCAGGTCCGCTTTTAAAAAGCAGCGAGAGTGAAATGCGTGTCATTTTTCTCCTTAACTGGATCATTTGTATTTATTTACTCCTCTTATTACTGACGCCTGCCTTAACTAGAGAGAACATGAGGGCTTTTTAAGGGGGAACCGGCGTCCACCCTTTAACCCTATTAACCCCTGAGCGGATCCAAATGATGATAAATAGACAATGTGGTGATTGGGATTTCAGTCTGGTGGCAGCCGAGAGTAATCCATACTGTCGATGTTTATAACAAAAAAAAAGGGTTAGACACGACGTAAGATGATTTCTGGCAGCATGTAAAACTTAACAAAATTAGGCCATCAAAGACTTCTTCCTATTTGTGGTCAAGTGCCTTTTAATGATAACAGATTGTGTTTTAGGAGTTTGTTTTAAATGGAGAAAAAAAAATCCTTTAAACTTGAAGGACATGGATTCCTCAGAATCAACAGTAGCAACTTGTTTGCAAAAGTGTTTTTTACTTATTATTATTATTAAAATTATTATTAAAATTATTATTGAAACTAGGCTAAATGTCTTTCAGCATTACTGTATGTCTTTGTGGAAAAAAGTCTCACGTAATCATGAGTCCCAAAGCGTCAGAACTGTAATTTGTAGAAAATGAGAGATTCAACAAAGGTCTCCAGTCACACTTTAACTGTGGCTGTTACAGTTTACGGTATTTTAACCCCCAAATCAGTGGCGTGCCCCTGAGTTGTTATCTTTTTTTAAAAATACACATTTATTGTTCATAAACTAACCAATTTTAAACAGATATTGCCAGTTTCACAGTGTTTTGTATTCAGGCAAAGATGTTGGAAGCTACTGTTTGATTATAAAGAGCAGTGATTCAGAGCCAGAGGTACAAATACCCTAAGGGGTGAGTGAAAAGATTATCACAACTAATCTAAAAATTGACAGTTTAATTAGAAAATAAAGTTGGCCCGAACAGGTTTAGGCTGAAAAGTTAATAAAAAGCAGTAGTTGATAAGTAGGTCATAAATGATTAAAAAGTAGAGCCTGACAGATATAGGATTTTTTAGACCGATAATGATGGTGATTAAAAAATCTGATATATCATCCGATAGGTTTTTCTTTCAGACACACACGAAAGGTAAACAGATTTCCCTAACATTTGTCATATGTAGTTGTTTATTTATTCATTTACGCTGTCAAGCGGAGGGTAAATGTTGCATTTGTGTCGTTCCAACCAGGTGTTTTGAACAGGGAAGAGTGCCCCCTGGTGGCAAAAACTGCAACATCAACACTCATAACATGGTTGAAGGGTGTTTTTCCCCATTTCTTCTTTGCTTGTTTAAAAAAGCAAGTACAGCTGCTGTAAATGCCGATACCAATGTATCGCAAATAGCTAGTATTGGCCAACATGTCAGTCAGGCTCAATAAAAAATTAATAAATAAAACATAACAACAAAACAAAACGTATTGCTTACAGTGGTGAATTATTAGCTCATTCCAAGCTGACCAAGCAGTTCAGTTTGATGAAGTGTTATAAGAATATCCATGTTTGTATAATTGAGTATTGAATAATTTGAACACAAGAGGTTATGCTGATGACTTGAGTCCATCTGACATCTTTGGGGGGGGGGGTACGTGTGTCACTTGACAAACCTCTTCTGTTCTCTGAGAAAGAGATTCTGCAATTACTTTTTTCTGCCACTGACTGATTAGTACAACTGTGTTTCACTACTTTCTGTTCCTTTCTGCCCGGTTTCAGCTATTATCATTACTCAGATAGTGGTGCATTGCCTTTCGTCCACTGTCAGTCTAAATTTAGCATGTTATAGCGAGAAAGTAGTGCGCTCATTGCTGTTAAAGAGAAAACTTTCACAGCAGTCTTCTGTTGTGATTTTGTGCAAGCAGTATTTTCTATTAGCAAACGACCACTGCTATCAACAGGAGTTAAAAGGGATCTCTTTCAGCCCTGCCTTCACTGTCCATCTGCATCCACGCACATCCCTTTGAGCTGCTTTTCTAGTTTTTCTTCAGACTTGTAATGTTTCTGAAATTATGACAGATGACTGTACCTGTTTGCACATGTATCTCACACCTTGTTCGGCTATTGAAGCATGCTGCATTGGTAACTGAGATCTATGAATGTCATTTTAGTGCATGGCTCTGCGACGTTACAACAGATGGTAGTCATGGTCAATATATGTTAGTTTGAAAAATGGACCGATTCTGTTCCTCGTACTGTCTATTGGCTTTACACATGCATATTGTATGAAAATCCAGACATCGATCTCCATACATCCCCCAGCTTCCAGTCAATATGTTCTTTGCAGAATGTAGACTCAGCCGTAAATCCATCAGAATATTCCCCCTCCATGCAAATGTGCTGACTTGGGTAGTGCGAGGCGTGAAAGAGGGGATTATAATAAAATGATACAGGCACACCTTGAAGAGGGAGACAGACAGTGAGACTGGGCATGTGATCTGTTCTGCTTTGTTACATGTTAAGTGGAACACATCAAGTTTCTCGTATTATTTCAGTATTTTTTCTTCTCTCCTAAAGAATAACTTTACATATGTGTATGAGGAGCTTCCTCTGCTTTCCTTGAACTACCATTATTTCTCTGTAAATAACACTTTTTGCATTTTGTTTTTGTCCAGTGTCACACAGCTAAGAAATTGTAACATAACAACCCAAGCTGGCTTTATTCTTTGTTTTATTCTTGCTTCTATCAGTGGATCAAGGCAATAGGCACTTGGATTATGTGTCTGTGTGTGTGTGTGTGTGTGTGTGTGTGTGTGTGTGTGTGTGTGTGTGTGTGTGTGTGTGTCAACCAGGATGATACATCGGGGGATTACAAGCGGACTCTGCTCAACCTCTGTGGAGGGGATGATGAGTAAGTTTTAGGAATGCTGCATCCAGAAGGGGGTGCCAGAGGACAATTTTAAGGAGTTACTGCTGTTACTTTGAACTCTATGAAAGCTTTATTATCTTAATGGATGCTGAGGCTAATGGAAAATCTTTGTTGAAGCTTATATTTGAATTAAACAAACCTATGGTGCAGAGACTTTATGTTAGTCTTCTTCCTAGAAATGTTCCCACTATTTACCGCTTGAGGTTCTGGCTTTGCTGAGTGTGCTATGTTTTGTCAAACCGCTCATTGCAGCTTAGCTGGAGAATTCTTCCCTGAAGCTGCTCAGATAGCCTACAAGATGTGGGAATTAAGTGCCATGACCAGAGTGCAGGTTTGGGCTCCATCTGCTCCCACCTTAGATGTGTGATTGCATGTTTGCCTCAGCAGAGCCTTGCATCTCCACTACCTGCTAGCCCTGTAATGATGTGCTGTGGCGATATGCTAACACTGTCATGTCTACACAGTGAAGGCTTTGTCTAGATGTGATCAGAGTGCTGTTCGCTGAAATACAAATAGTTTTCTGTTAGAATGAACTCTCCAAACCCCCATTTGGAGAGTGAATGTCAAAAAGATCTCAGCATTTTTGACAACAAAAGGCTGTCTCACTAATGCTTCCTGAAACTGAGCTGTTTTTCATCCTACCAACCTTTTGCATTGTTAGTGGTGTCATGAATTCTAAACTGAAGAGGGCACCCGCCCCCTCAAATGTCAAGAGATTATTATCATAAAGCCAAATGTGTTGCTTCATAATTTTTTATCAGATAAAAAAAAGAAAAATCTTGAATAACAAATAATTTAATTTTGCATGTTCTTCAGACCTCTTTGTGCTTTTATTTCAAGCTTACAGATATGGATTTAATTAAAGGATATTAGTAACTTTGCCACTCTGTGAGTAAATACTAATTGTCAGTCTTTCAATTTTGTAATGTGCACTACCTTAGCTGAGGCCTACAGTCCGCCGGGCGCCTAATTTTGACCCTGCTGCTGACGCACAAGCACTGAGGAAAGCCATGAAGGGATTTGGTATGCGAACCCTGCTATATAAAACACACTGACACTATCCTGTCAACTTTGCAAAACTCTTTTTTTTTTTTTTTTAAAACATATGGCATTTCCTTTTCTTTATAACAGGAACAGATGAAGATGCAATCATTGATATTGTTGCACAGAGAAGTAATGCCCAGAGGCAAGAGATCAGACAGGTCTTCAAATCCCTACTTGGAAGGGTAAGACACAGGAATGATAGAAAATATGGCTAAATCACAAAATATTACCTTTATTGATTTATTGTTATATGTCCTCCACTGGACAGCTTTTAACAACTCACTGTGTTCGGCATTCCAGGATCTGATGAAGGACCTGAAGTCTGAATTGTCAAAGAACTTAGAGAGGCTGATAATTGGGCTCATGCTGACGCCAGCTGAATTTGATGCCAAAATGATGAGAAAAGCAATGGAGGTAAAGTAGGAGTTAAACCAAAACACCCACTGATTTCTCTCTTAAATGACACTCCAGTGCGTTACATTTCTATGTGTAGTGCACACGGCTCACATTTAACCCTCCATATACTGATACCTGTTTCCCAAACATGTGGTGGTTGATATTTGGTAGAGATAAATTACAAAGAACATATTTTATAGTCAAATAAAAATGTATTTATAACTCAACCTGACTGAATTTCCTTATGTGGCAAACTTGACTCATCCTCCGCTCTCAGCAGACAGCAGTTGCGTGCAGATGGTGTTTCATAATTGTTTGTGTCCTCGTTTTATACCTTTTCAAGTAGTGAAATATAATAATTTGGGTATTTGAAGGCAAACAGTCAAATTATCACCTAATATGGGAACTGAACAGATGAAACCTGTTTGGATAAGTAGTAAGTCTTGGATGTTCACAGGAGCTTGGAAGTCCAGTGTGTTATTTAGAGTTAAACAGGCAGCTAAACTTTGAAATGGGCTCAGTCAGTAGGGAGTTAGAAAGCCTATTTCTTTTTAAAAAACTGGCAACAAAATAGCAAAAAATGAAGCTCACACTAGCTTTTTTCCCTAGGATTACGGTGTGGTTTTTTTCAACAGGGGGCTGGGACTGATGAACACGCTCTCATTGAGATCCTGGTTACCAGGAGCAATCAGGAAATACATGCCATGAATGCTGCCTATCAGGGTGGTGAGTTTGGCACCAGAATCAGGCTTAAAGAATCACTTACTTTGTCCTAAAAACCTTTTTCAGGGCATGTAATATATCATACTTTGCAGCCTATAAAAAGTCTCTGGAGGATGCAGTTCAGTCAGACACATCAGGCCATTTCTGTCGGATCCTCGTTTCTCTCGTGCAGGTAATGTCTGTCATCATCATGAGAACTCACACTGTGTGTAATTTCCACGCCCACTCACCAGTTGCAGTCTGTAAGTCTGGTTTGTGTTCTCTGTTACACATAGATCTATTTAACCACCTCCATAACCGTCTTCTATAGTGTCTTACAAAACAAAAATACACGTTTTTGGTTAACCACTAGCCTTACAAAGCTAAGCGGCACTAATTTGCATTTAACCTCCTTGTCTGTTCAGGGTGCAAGAGAGGAGGGCCCTGCAGATGTGGAAAGAGCTAATGCAGATGCTCAGGTGACTGAATGCATCCTTTTCTTTACTGTGTTCAAATATGAAATAGAAAAATGGATTTGAAGGTTTTGTGTTCCCACTGTTCTTCCCGAACGTATCAGGAACTTGCCGATGCATGCAATGCTGACTCAGATGACATGGTGATGAAGTTCATGAGCGTCCTGTGCACCAGGAGCTTCCCTCATCTCAGGAAAGGTAAAGGTCATCACAGATATGTAGGTTGCAATGATCTTTACAAGTGTTCAACTAAATTTCTCCAACAAAATGCAGTGGATTCAGGTCACAATAACTCACCGTGCACTTTGCTGTTCACAGTGTTCCAGGAGTTCGTCAAATGCACTAACAAGGACATTGAACAGATTATTAAGAAGGAAATGTCTGGAGATGTGAAAAATGCCTTTTATGCAATAGGTAATAGCTATTTTTCACTACAGACTTTATTCTCTTTTACTTTCAAGTTTGCCACAGCGGATGATACTGTTGATGAAATCCAATCTGGGTGACAACTTCTAAGCCGTTGCATGTTTCTCTTGTCTTTGCAGTGCGCAGCGTAAAGAACCAGCCCTCTTATTTTGCAGACCGTTTGTACAAAGCCATGAAGGTATCATTCTGCTTTAGATGAATTAGGGTTAGATCAATTATTCTACATACTGCGGCACATCATCTGGGTACTAGATGTCAGCTTTAACACGTGATTACTTTTATTGGTGCAGCATCCTCTGTTGTCTAAGTCAGAATATACAAAGTATTTATCGATCTCCTCTGCAGGGTCTTGGTACAGATGACAGAGCGCTGATCCGCATCATGGTGTCCCGTAGCGAGATTGACCTTTTCAACATCCGAAAAGAGTTCAAAGAAACTCACGATGCCTCCCTCCATGAATTCATCCAGGTAGAAACTATGATTGTAAGTCTGACTATTTGTCTACTAACACCTCCTCTTGGCATGCTGTGTTCACATGTGACTTGTGTGTCTGTGGAGTTTTGGTTTAATTGCCTTGGTCCCGCTGTGTGCAGAGCATGCAGTGCACATCCTTTTTCTGTTGCTGCGGTAAGGTGGTGGGGTACGGTAATCTATAGCTCTCTGCGGTGGACTATGGGTCTGTGGCCACAACACAGCTGTTTAGGAATTTCCCTCTTGCATGCTTCCTCTATCTCTGCTCTGTGATTGGCTGGCAGTCACAGAGACAGGAAGTTCCTAAAAGCAGTTCTATAATAACTTACAGATGAAATCACTGTGACACCAATAAAAACAAGCTGCCCTGGATTGGTTTGGAAAACACATTTCCACATTATGCAACAGCAAGGATTGCTTTATCTTGTTTTTATGAGTTGTGCAGATAAATAACTGAATGGAACATTTATTAAATTAATTCAATTTAATTGTACATTTTCAGTTTGCTAGTTTCAGTTACAAAAGCGGTTTCGATTTGAGCAGTTTCTCAAAGTTTAAATCTGTGCATGTTTTGAGAAATAAGCTTATTTGTGTTCCTCTGAGAGTTTGGGGGAAATGTTCAAATCCCATGCTACGCTATTAATTTACCTTCCAGCCCCTCTTAAAGCCAACAGCAGGAGATTTATTGGTTCTATTACCTCTGGAAAATGCCAGGCTGTGTTACCCTTGTTTCTAAAATGTATACTAATATAAGCTAACCAGTTGCCCTGCATAGTTTTCGTTTTTGCCATACAAATGTGAAATCTTGATCGAGATTATAAAGTAGAAATCTTTATCTACTGTATGAGTGTCAGCTGATAAACAGGGGAAATTCCACTTTTAACTCCTTTGTTGATATAGACCGATTTCACAGCTTCTCTTCTGCATTTAACTATTGTGTGAGCCAGAAATAAGCACTGCCTTCCAAAACATGACCAAATGATTTTTCCACTATTTGTGTTTTTCTGACCATGCACAGGGTGACACATCAGGAGACTATCGCAAAACCCTGCTGATTCTCTGTGGAGGAGAAGATTAACACAGTTATAGCCCTTCTGCAGCTCAGTTCACAGACTTTAGTGACCACAAGACTGTTGACAGAGTGAAACTGTGATGGTTCATGTCAGCATCTTTTCTCAGTGTAACTGCTGCCACTCTTCAGCCAAATCAAGTGACCTATGACCTCTTAGCCTTGCAAGCCAGTTTTTTGCTCTCATGTCTCATCTTCCTGTCCGGCAGGATGAGACGGTCCTTTTTTTTTTTTTACGGTGTTATACGCTCACGATGAAGATGATCATGTTCGCATCTGTAGTGTGTTTAACAAGTAGGTGCTAAAGCAGAACCTTTCATTTATAGGCCATCCAACAAATACTGTGATTTGAAGGTAACACACACCTGAATTAAAAAAACATATACAATTGAAAACCGTTGTCTCTTCTGTTTTTTCCTACATGTTGTCATAGTTTTTCATTTATCTCATCAGACCACACATTCTCTTGCTGTACCTTTTTTATGACGTGGGTTCCTGTATTTGACAAGGCACTTTAATAATTAACCATGTTGATACTGGCAACAGCACAGAGGTGAGCAAAATGGGAACTAGAATATTTAACATCAGGAAACCCCCTTCCATTTTAATATCTCTTCTGCTTAGCAAAAATACCCATATGTTATTGTTGCTCATAAAAGAGAACTAGTGTAAATAAAGGCTGACAATGCCAGAATAGCAGCTTATGCAAAGCAAAGATTTAAGATATTGGATAGCAGCTAATAAATGGTTAACACGCTCATTTTAGCCCTTCCACATTTGCGCGGATTAACACGTCACTTTACGCTTCATTTCACGTGTGTCAGTTGCACTTGTACACTTGCTAATGCAGAGGAAAAGTGCAAGACAGCTGTCTTATTCTTGTTAGTGTTTCAGCTCATTGCATATGTGTGAGCGCAGCTGTTGTCGGGCCACTGCGAGTTAAAAGAGGAAAGAAGAAAAAAAAGAGATGTAAGTGGCGAGGAAATCCCCTGCAGTACGCCAAATCCAAGGCAACAAATAAGAGTCTGCAGCTATCGCTCCTCTCAGTGGCACACCCAACTTGAAATTGCTCTATTTGATCATAATTACAGGAGATTAAGAGATTACTTCAATAACACTTTGTTAATGTCAATACATACACTGTTCTTGAATTTCCCTTTTGATAACGGGGGATTTTTTTTCTGTAGCAATGATCAGCTCGTACTGCATAAATTAAATGGATTCAAGTTTACATATTTCAAAGGTGCTCAGTTCTCAGAGGGAGTCGAGGATATTGCTTTAGCTTTTGACTTCATGTTGTTACAGTTTTCATAACTGTGTTTCCTTCATGCAAACAAGCCAAGCACTGTTCTGCATGTAGGCCTGCCACACTGTGCATACACACTAGTATAAGTTGTCTATGCATTTTTCTCTGTTATACTTGTCACATCATGTGCCCAGTGGCTCTTTTGTATCATTCAGTATTGTAGGTTTTTTGTCATGCACCCTTATGTGAAGCACGTGCATGTGCTGCAAGCTGCAAGCTGCTGCACATAAAATGATTCAAATGTATACAGCTTTCTATTCATGTGTTGGCAAAGGCAGGCCAAACAGTTGGACACACACCAGGTTCTGTTCAGGCTGAGCTTCAGTATCAGGCCATTTTATGGGTTATGGGAATTCCCCAAGTCTCACAGTGAAATCGCTTCCCCCCTATTCACCAGTTTCCTTAAAAAGTGCCTCTCCGATACGAGCTAAATGTGTGGGTGAGTTGTTGTTTATTCGTTTTAACATTTGAAATGTAAGTAAAGAATATTTTAAATGTTTGAATATTTATAGATATGTGGATTTTTTTTTAAATATAGTTTTGGGTGGGTCAGTTTTTGTTCTCAGTTATAGGCTGCCCTTTGTTTGCAACAGAATGTTTTGGGCAAATGTAACAGTGAAAACATCCATCCCGCTAGAAAAAAAGAGATTTGTGATAAATATTGTATAAAAATCTATTGTATGTACTGACCACAGTGTATATTATCATCACTCTCAAAACTTGTTTTCCTTTTATTTTTTCCATTTAAAAACCTTTTTAAATATGGTTGTGTGTTATAAAAACTGAAGATAAAATAACTCAAATTATACTTTAAAACTGATTTACTCATTATCATAAATAAATCTGTTAGTATCATTACACACAGGCCTAGACGAACTGTGTTTGTCAAGCTAATAGTAGCTCTTGGATTTTATAAAGTCTACAACTTTTTTTTTTTTTTTTTTTAACTAAAATTGATGTAAGTAACCTGTAAAATGTTAAAATACAGGCGTATCTGTTGCCAGTGATATGTAGCCCAGTTTTTTTGGGGGGGTTTGCATTGCGATAGTCTCAGCAGCAATGATGTCCCTGATTTAATGCCTCGAGAAGGATGGCTGGTCACTACTCGGCTAACAAAAGGACTTTTTGTATTAAGTAGCACAGAGCTAATGACTATCAGCTGCTAATTTCCACTGCTGGGAGATGAGAAAGTGTCCCTGTCTCAGCAGGGTGAGGTGCCTACTCTGTGCTACAGACAAAGGGGGTTTAGAGAAGGGCTCAAATTTGAGGATTGCTCTTTTTTTTTTTTTTTTTTTTTTTTTTTTATTTTTTTTTTTTTTTTTTTTTTTTTTTGTGGCGGAAACGGGCTTCCATATGATTGGGCTCCTTAATTAAAAAGGAAAGTTTATTTGTAAAGGTTAGGAGACTTGCATTGCTTTCTCTATTAAA
>VUQG01010216.1:102172-118464 GCA_015106755.1 Etia nguti | reverse complement strand
TTAGCTTCATAACTTTTGGGGGAAAAAAAAAAAAAAAAAAGCAACAAAATTCTTGTAATGCAAAGTTAAAGTACCAAATAATCAAACCCTGCAGAGTAAGCATGTGTTAATTAATTATAAACCTAAAATATTTTTTCTTCTCTGTATATTCTTTTTATTGTTTTTAAAAAAATCGGTTATAGTTCCTTTGACAGTGAAATTTGTCCCGCTCTGATCTACAAGAAAATGAAATATACCTTCAATGTCTTTGAAGCAAAACACACTAACAGTTACTAAAAATGGAGCTTTTCAGTCATTAATAGATTATGCCTTTGAGGACTGCATTCAGAATTAGTTAAAATTAAAATTGGTAAAATGTGCCTTTAATCTTTTTCTTTTTTTTTCTTTTAATTCAAGTTTGGTTAATTCAGTGCCAATCTTCAAATGGGGTTATGTACTTTATCCAGCACTTACTGAGTGCACTGCAGTATTTTTCTTACCAGAATCATAGACGCTAACTTTTACAGCTTTGCCAATAAACTCTGTTCAGGCAAGTACACTATATTGCAAAAATTGCCAAATTTATTCACTCACCTATCCAAAGCATCAAATTCATGTGTTCCAGTCACCTCAATGGCAACACCTAGGCATGATTTCTGAGAATGGGTCCAAAAGAACACCTTTGTGATGAAATGGAGACTGAGAACTGGGACGTCTCATCCAGCATCAGTGGCTGACCTCACAAATGTGCTTCTGGAAGAATGGTCAAAACATTCCCATAAACACCCTTGTGAAAAGCCTTCCCAGAAGAGCTGAGACTGTTCTAGCTGTAAAGGGTGAGCTGACGTCATATTAAACCCTGTGGATTAAGAATGGGATGTCACTCACTGAAGTTCATAAGCTTGTGAAGGCAGAACTCTAAGAAAATGAGTGGCTTTATTAAAAAAAAAAAAACTATTAACAAACAGCTGAGTGTGATTTTGTTGGTTAAGCAGCACTAGCCACTTTTTAAACGCTTCCTTGAGAAAACCGATTCCTGCAGACTGTCTGTGAAAAATCAAACCTGTAAAATGTATTCTGTGCATTTCTAAGAATCACCTTTGTATCATATTTTCACCTTGCTCAGCAATAAACTGCATATGTTGTGCAAGGTCCAGTAAGTCTGAATATCTATACACGCATTAAAATCAAAAATTGTCCCTCCAGATAGCTTCGAGTTCATCATCTTTTCTAATCAATAGTGAACAGACAGCAGAGGCATTCTGATAGTGCCAACTCAGCGAGCAACACAGATGTTGGCCAGAAGCCACCTGCCTGGAACGACCAAAGTGAAAAAAAGAAAATGTTGATTTATTAGCAACTGCAAAAGCCTCTTGCTCAGTTTTGCTTGTCACAGAGATCTGTGATTTGCCCCCTTCTCAGTAATGAACATAGCCATATATTAGTTGCTAGGACACCAACACAGATCTATGCACATTGTATTTACCTGAGCTCTTAATGTCACGCAGAAAAAAAGATTTCACTCATTCCCCCCATGCATGTCCGTGTGGCTCACAGTGTCCTCAGATCAGGCGTGTTTTGCATGGAACTGACCTTTCCAAACCAGGTGCCTGTAGAGAGAGTGGCAGGGGTTTGTCACAGTTCATTTAAGTCTAATTCCCGTCTGCAGGTCACCTAGGTCGCTGAACAGCCGGGGGGGTTGTATTACCCATACCCTGCAGATTCACCACAGTCTGGACTCGAGCCAAGAAAAGAAACAGCGGAAATGGATTAAAAAGGTTGTTATCCCATCTGCTGTTACAAAAGCACAACATGCTACAGATTAGTAACATATCAAAACAAAGACAATGGTCTTAAGCAAGCTTACCCTTGTGTTAGAAGTGATGGTAACGAGGCTTGATGAAAAAATCTTCCTGTGATTGATTAAATGCCTAAAACTCATCTCGGTTCATCAAAATTACATATTTGGATTTTTGCCCCCCCCCCCCAAAAGAAAATTATTCATTCAAATGGCTTAGATGTAACCCTACATCACTGCCTCATTTAGTATGTGTAGGACTATCAATATGCAAATTAGTCACAGCCTTCCCTTCCCTTTCCTTGCAGTCTGACCCCTCTCTGTCTGTCTTTTTGAGTACCGATGTCTCACAAGTTCTTGTGCTACACTGAGAGAGAGGAAAACCCAGTTCTTGCTTTGTAAATTAGGAGACAGTTAGTGCAGAGGAACGAAAAAAGTTACAGGACAGAAAGTTGTAGTAGTTAGTCCCACCAAACAAGTTCATGCAATTAGTTCCAGAGGTTTTTATGTATGAAACCCTGGCTGTCTGGGTCATAGTTCATGAGCGCATAATTGGTAGGCACTGCTGATTTAGCTCAAAAACACACACAAAACTAAAAAAGGTAGACACTTGATTTTGTAGACACATAGGTGGTCTCTGACTACAGGTTGCAGATGTGAACTTTATCTATCATAAAGTGACCAGTTTAGTTTAGCAAGAGAGCGATCAAAAAGCTGATCCTCATTACTCAGTCAGCTATGTCCAGAGCTGCTTCCCAGAGAAAAATGTCGTTTGGCTAATCATGTATTTGTTTAACCTGATTATTCCCGTTGTTTGAGGGGATACAATAGTTTCAAATGGCCTCTATTAGAGTTCAGTATGCGTTTGAAAGGTCATAAGCAAATGATAAGTCAATTACACTTGACCATGCTTAATTGTTCACCTGAACCGGCCCAGCTGTGACCTCTGATTCTGTCGGTCTCGTGTGACTGCTCAGCTTCACTGCATGTTAGTGCCTGAGCCTTCTGGCCCTGGAATGACTCACCTGTCCCTGAACACCAACGAGGCAGGTGGGCTTCATGTGGTCTGTTGACTTCTGGGACTAATACCGGAATATAAAACAGTGACCCGTAAATGGGAGGACATATTTAGGAGAATAAGGCAGCGACCAATAAGCATGGTTTATTTTTCTGTGCATGCAACTTTGAAACTTATTTGATAGATTAATATAGTGAAGCAATAGGCTTTCGCCACGCTGAACAGCAGGAGGCAGTATTTAGCTTTTTTTTCTGAATGGCTTAGACTGCAAAATGTGTGAGGAAGTTGCCTCACAGCATTGCAGATACAGTATTATATATCAGACATGTTGTGTCTATTATTGCATCCCAGTTCATGCAGGAGCGGGGAGGAACACCGAGAACAGTAACTTCTTTGAAACAGTGTCACACTGAGACAACGCTGCCGTCCCACTCTCTGCAACACAATCTGCACGTCATTAGCAAAGCACTATTTCCCCAGGGTAAGAGTTAGAGCAAAAAACAAGTGAAGGAAGCAACAACAGGAAGACAGTGAGCTGAAAAGACAGGGGAAATGGAAAAAGTGATAGAGCAGGAAACAAGGAGCGAGTCAGCCTGGTGTGATGTTAAATAACCTGGTTTAAAAAAAGAATAATGGAGATAGATTGTCTTCTCCTTTCCCTACTTTTACTCTTTCACATAGACAGCCAGTCGATCTGAAGTGAAGGTCGAGGAGGAAAGCAGCACGTAGATTATGCAGCAGAGCAGGCAATTCATCAGCGCTGTTGGCATGCTGTCTGATTAATAATCGAAACTGCAACACGCGCTCGCAGCTTATGTCAGCTGTCAGTCATGTCCTTAAGGCATCTGTCATTTGTGCTGAACTAATGCCAACTGCATACTTCTTGCACAACTGTGGCACCACTAATCCAAGATGAGTTCAGCAACACTCTTAAGGTATAAAGATATTTTTTTTACACTTGCCAAGTTTAGATTTGTCTTGCACAGCAGCTTTTAACAGAACAACAACCCCGTGTGGTTTTTTATACCCAGACCACCACTCAGTATTTCCTTGCTATTAAACCTAGTGTCCAGTTGCTGTGTGTCCTCCGTAGCAGTGTCAGACAAAGGTGGTCGGATCGATACCAGTATTGATAATATTGATACCTATGCTGGTATTGGTATCAGATTGATACTCGCGCTATAAGTTCAGTATTTAGCCCACTGAATTGTGTGAAAAAAATATACTTCAAACACAGACTATAAAAAATGTCTGAACCTTTTTGTGTTTACTGTCATGTCTAGTTTATTTATATCCTACAGCACATTTAAACAACACGGACCCAAAGTCCTTCAGTGACAGGCATATTTACATTCTCAGGTCTCCAAAAAACCCACTTTCGAAATAAGTAAAAGTACAATTTAGTGGTCATTAAAATACTTCCAGATTCATCTCATAAATCATGACACACTGCTTTCCTCTACATACGTATTTGTATCGGTCCTGCATTTGCTCAGTATCGGATCACTACCAAAATTTGCAGTATCATACAGCACTAGTGTGACATTTCAGAGCTACCTGGTTCTCCTTAAGACAGAGCATACTATACATATACTCCACATGCTTGTGTGAAGATAGCTTTTGAATGTGATGCACAGGAAAGATGTAGTTTTTTGGAAAAACTGCCTTGCCTTAAAACAAAAAACATCTCCAGGAGCTCAGTAAAAACCTTGGCTCCTGCCTCAAGCAGTCTTTTCTTAAAACTGTCTTAACAAGAAGCATAATTGTTATTCCAGCATGGACCCACACTGTCTGTCTTCTAGTTTGCACTTTGCACGGTAAAGGTTAGGTAAGCCTGAAACCTGCTGCAGATTTAAATTCTTGCTTCTCTAACACAGTGTTATCAGTATGACAGATTTCAGTGCCGTTCTTTTTCAATTGTATGGGAACTTGTTTTTCTGTGTTTGTTTCAAATGTCTGTGTTTTTTCATGTAAGAATCCTGTGGGGGATATTTTTTCTGCGCAGTGTAAAATGTAAAATTTCATTAACAGCAATGGGACTGGAGTGGATCATGGCTTAGTTTTTGCACTGCACTCCATCTCTCTCGTCCTCTTCCCTCAGCAGATGGCTCCACCACAGGAATGGGCTCAGAATCGAAGAGTAAGAGCCCAGCAGCTTTCTTTTTGTCTTTCTTTCTATCTCTTCCTTCGTGCTCTCTCCATCCTTTTTTTTTCCTTTTTAGTCCCGCAGTGTTTGCATTTCTGGCCATAGATGAGCCAGAGACAGGGTGGAAGCCAATGAGAGTTTTCAGTCCTTCCACCAGAGCATCAAAGTCCTTCTGAAGACGAGCCTGTCCCCTGTCTTCTTTCCTCATCTGAAAGCTGCACAGGTAGTGATACAAAGAAAAAGGAATAAGGAGGAAGAAATGTTCCTGCTAAGCATAACAAAAACAGAAACAAGTTGCTGATATATTACAGAGGAACTTTAAAGTCAGAAAGAGAGGAAGAGAAACTGTCAGGATGTGCAAAAACAACAAAAGCTTTACTTTCAGATTCGGTTTAAGGGTAAATTGCTGCATCTGATATGCTGGTGGGATCACCTTGTTCTCATGAAGAACACATTCACTGACACATGTGGAAATTCAGGGCAAGATCAAATCATCCCCTGGTGTAACCTTGTCTCCATGGCAACGGCTCAAGTGACCTTGCCTAATTTGTACCATAACAACCGACAGTTGCAGAAATATGCACCAGGTGAAATGAAGATAACTCTGCACACAGAGCTACCTGCCTCTGCGTCTGCTCGCACGGCTAGAGGGGCAGATAAACCCGGAGGAGAGCTGAAGCCGAACAAATAACAATTACCACCAAAGTCTGTCTGACTAATGCAAAACAATGAAAAGGGCAGCGCTGGAAGAAATTGTTATTTTCATTCATGTGAAGCCACAGATGACAAAGGTGAACAAACAAATGCAAGTTTGTTTCTGCGTACTCGAGATGGGCGACTTTTTTAGCACTTTGACGAGCTGCAGCATCATTAGAAGACCATTAGCGTCCCCTGTGTTTAGTTATTGATCTCAGGCTGTGGCACCCAAAGCTTTCTCATTACATGCTGAATCCATGATGCTCTTATTCTAATCTTTGTCAGTCACTAGTGATCATTGTCCTCAAGGTTTATTGGCTTTTACCCACTCATTACTAGTTGATTGCCATTCATTGTGTTTTCATCAGTATGGATGCAGCATTGATCCAAGTCTTATGTGTCACATACCTTAATAGGATTTGGATGCTTTTATTGTTAAAAAAAGGTAATTATTGGAGACGTTTATAACATGTCAAGCGGTCTTGATTCAAGACTTGTTGTCCACCCCCTCTACAACACATCACACTTTACTCAATAACTCTTCAGCTATCTCTTCCTAATCTGGGTGGTGTCATGTGGAAAAAGAGTTTTCACAGGACTTTGAACATTACACCCCATGCTTTAAACGCTTGTAGAACCACCTGTAGTAGCACTAACTTGAAGCAATTATTATCTGTGTGACTTTATCAGTCTCTTATATCATCGTGGAGGAATTTTTTCCCACTCTTCTTTACCAAATGGTATCAGTTCATCGAGGTTTTGGGAAAATGTTTAACCACACCTGTCAAAAGGTCCAACCACAGCATTTCACTCATGTTGTCTATGTCATTGCAACAGCTTGATTCTTTTCTTTTTCAGCCATTCTGAAAAAGAAAAGGGATCGGTTGGGAATCATTGTCCTGTTGCATGACCCAATTTTGACATAGCTTTAGCTCTCAGGCATAGGTATACAGAGCTGTTCATAGCTGAATCAGGTGTCCAGGACCTGTTACTGCAAAACAACCCAAAATCATTACCCTCCCTTAGTTGGTGTGAGGTGTTTGTGCTGACATGCTGTTTGGTTTTCACCAAATATGGTTCTGTGTATTATTCCCAAACATCTCCGCCTTGGTCTCATCTTTCCAAAGGTTTGCTGTGGAAGTCTTGTGGTTTGTTCAGGTTCAGCTTTTGCAAACATAAGACTTGCTGTAATGTTCTTGTTAGAGAGACGAGGCTTTCTCCTGGCAATACTTCCAAATGACTCATACTTGTTCAGTCTAATTGTGCTGTCATGAACTTTAACATTTAACTCGCTAACTGAGGGCTGTAGAGTATGAGATGTAGCACTTGGGTTTCTGTGAGCAATGCATGGTCTGACCTTGAGGTGAATTTGCTGAGATGTCCACTCCAGGGACGATTCTGGCATTGTGTCACATTTATAGAGATGCTCACACTTGCTCATGATCAATTATTGAGTTAATTAGATGCAACTGGCTTCAACTTACTCTCTTAATTGCTATGGAAGCAGTAAGGGTGTACTTAGTGTTTCACAGGGCTCAGTGCATTCCTGGGAAAAGTTTTTTTTTTACATAACTGGAGACTTAAGTAGGGTCTTGGCAAATATTTTGGTAAGAGAACTCTAATGTGTATAATAAAGTGCAGCCTTTAGGCCCAAGTGTGTACCTCCATCCATCCATCCATCCATCCATCCATCCATCCATCTTCTTCCGCTTATCTGGGGGCCAGGTCACGGGGGCAACAGCCTAAGCAGAGAAGCCCGGACCTCCCTCTCCCCAGCCAACTCCTGGGGGAACACCAAGGCATTCCCAGGCCAGCCGAGAGATATAATCTCTCCAGGGTTTCCTGGGTCTGCCCTGGGGCCTCCTCCAATAAGGACATGCCCGGAACACCTCACCCAGGGGGCGCACTGGCGGCATCCTTGTCAGATGCTCGAACCACCTCAACTGGCTCCTTTCGATGTGAAGGAGCAGCAGCTCTACTCTGAGCCCCTCCCAGATGGCTGAACCTCTCACCTTATCTCTAAGGGAGAGGCCAGCCACCCTTCGGAGGAAGCTCATTTCTGCCACTTGTATCCGCAATCTCGTTCTTTTGGTCACTACCCACAGCTCGTGGCTATAGGTCAGGGTAGGGATGTAGATCGACTGGTAAATTGAAAGCTTCTCTTTTACACTCAGCTCTCTCTTTACCATGACGGACCGGTACAGCATCCGCATCACTGCAGCCGCAGCACCAATCCGTCTGTCGATCTCCTGCGCCCTTCTCCCGTCACTCGTGAATAAGACCCCGAGTTACTTAAACTCTTCCACAGGCAAGTAAACAGGAAGTGTAGCGGAGTTCGCATTTTCAGAGTGACAAATACTAGTTTTAGAATGAACAGCACCAAACACACAATAATAGGATGCATTTTAATTTATTTATTCATATAAGGCTAAACTCCTGACAGGTCCTTTCATTTTATTATTGCAACACATGCTTTGGCCATAACTGCATTTTTGTTGTCCTGTTGATTAAGAGCAGGCTCTAGTGTGGTCTCTTCTATTTTCTCCTCTCCGGCAAACTGCTGATGGTGCAGTTTTCTAACCCATCTTCTCTCCTTCACAGCACACTTTTCCGTTCCATGAATTATGTATCTGATTAATTAGGCTCGTCATTACAGTCTATGGTCAACTGGAAACTCCCCTTTGTTCTAGTTCAAACATGATATGGACATTTTTTTTCTTCCCCTATTTCCTACCATCATTGTCGGCCGTGTCTGTGTTATGGATGAGAGGGAGGGCCCTGGGTATTTGTTGTATCCCTCGGGATGCTGCATGGCATTGCGCAGGGGGAATACAATAAAATAGCAAGATAACAAGATAAAAGCCTCATGTTGGACTTCAAAGCGGAACAGCTGCTTGAATAGAAGCAGACTGAAACACGGTCTGCGCCTTGGTGATTTCAAAGAACAAGTCCACACTGATGGAAGGCTTGAAGAGGACACACGGGATGCTGTGTACAAACACACAGGTTTACACGTGACGGTGTGAATATTTAATCGCTGCGCCGCACCGCAGAATGCTCCTCAAATCGCACTGTACTCGATTTGAAGCAACCAGCCTCTCCTTGCTGCTGTCTTTTGGACTCTCCTGCTTATGCTCACTGGAACAATCAAGTTAAGCCACATTAATCCAACCTTCACTGAACTCCACTTCTTTATGACACACAATTTCACATGAATGTTTAGCTCTAAGTAACCTGAAGGCATAAACCTCCCCCCAAACAACAATAAATAAATAGATTCTTGGTAGATGCCAAATTCCTCAGCTCAAGGTGCCTCATCATTTATTGATCGGTGCTGTGCTCGTGAAGGTGGGCTCTCCCGGCTCCTTGGAGACAGTTAAACAGACACATGAATCCTTTTGCTCATGACAGGAGGGAGGGGATGTTCCGGCACTTTTCTGTGCAAAAGCTTATATTTTCTCAAATATATGCACACGCTCACACATTTTACAAGCTTTTAATGCAGTGGGCTTGCACCATTGAAGTAATAGGAAGTTTAGTGGGTGGTTCTGCATTGTGAATCCTGTGGCCTTTCATCGATCCAGGGCTTCAATAGCTGTGTATTGATTGTCCCTCTATTCCTTGTACAAAAATCAGTCATATACAGTACCCGTCCACTGATGCGCTGCGGTCAGCATCGCTGTCTTTTATCATTGCCCAGCCATGAGATTATACCGACGAGTCGGGGATGGGCAGAAATTAAAAAGCTGCAGTTCTAATTGTGTCTCATGACAGTAGCTTTAGAAAGGTTTTAAGATTTAAGTGTCAAAATGAAGAGGCAAGGTGTGTGTATGTGCCTGGGTCTGTTATCAACCTTACTACTGCTCTGCTACAAATACTGTCAGATGGCATTACTCTGATGTACAGTATTTGTGTGCACCTGTGCGTCTCAGCATGGGTGTTCACGCCTGCATTTATGTGTGTGCGAGTGTGCCTACGACCATTTTCCTGTAATCATCTTGTGTGCTTTTGCGATGAGTAATGAAGCGCTGGCTGTCTGGCGGATGCTGTTTAATCATGCAAATCAGCACCACGCTCATTCCCTGCAAGGATATTGCAGCCAGTGCTGGACAGTGAGCAAGGCCGACCTCCTCCTCACTGATTTACTCTGCCCTTTTCCCGCTGCCCCTGTGAATGACACCACAGCACTAATGGAAAGGATGACGGGGAAGGAGGGAGGCGTAAAGAAGGACAAGGAAGGTGTGGGGACGAGGGTGAAGGATGGAAACAATGGAACAGAGTAAAAAAATTAGCAGCAGGGGGAAGGAAGAAAGAAATCACAGTCTTGTTTTCAACTGAAATTCTCATCCTTGTTATCCTTGCATTTCTTCTAGTATAGCACACACTCAGCTGCTGGCAAACGTGTTGTCTTACTTTTCCATTTATTCTGTTCACGAATGCACTGATTAGCATGATGCATGACCAGACATTAAAAAGGAAATTTTGTGATTTGTGATGTTAAAGGACACTAACATCACAAATGCAAAGAGGAGAATGATGTTTATCCAGCGCTGTTAAGGTGTGGCTGATGAGAACTGGATGACTTCTGTCTATGTCTGTGCATACGTGTGAGTAAGTCACTTGTTTCCAAATATGTGGTTGTGGTGTGTTTTGGGAGATGAAGCCAATGAGTACTGACATTTGCACTGATGTGCACTGAAATGGAAAATTCAGTGCGGACTGACAAACACCTGACTCTCACCTCAAAATGTTGAGCAGGTCCACTATAATTCTACACAGAAGCATATACCTGCATTTGTATTTGTAATGGCAGGTATATATATAGGCTAGGTCTCATAGTTCAGTAGCTTCCTCTGGATGTGTTCGACAACACAAATTAAGAGTTAATGTAAAAGATTTTGATGTTTAAGGACTCTTTGGGCAACTGAACCGTTATAAACCAGAAATACGACCTATTATATGGCTTTGAGATGTGGTGAGTCATGATATTCTGCTTGGTGACTGGTTAATTTTTTTTTTTTAGATTCAGTTGATTCTCGCTGGTTAAGTCTCAGACCTGAAGCCAACTGTAAAAACTGAGCACATAAAACGTAGTCTGACTCAAAGGCTCAAATTCAGTCCATTTCTGTACTTAATGTTTAGACATGGCCACTTTCTAATTGACTTTTCCCACTTAGTCAAATTGGACTTCCATAGGATTATCACAACAGTTCTGTTCCTGCTAAGCATTTCATCAACATAAGAAGCTGTGAGTGTGTTACAAGCAAATCAACAGCATCCAAAGCTAAACGATAAAGCCACTGCAGAAGTGCTAAGAACTTGACGGTGCCTCTAAAAGCGAGTTAATCATCACAGATTTCCAACTTCACAGCAGAAACAAACACAATTTTATAAAAAAAAAACAAACAAAAAAAAACCCTTTAGTAACTTCAGTGGCGACTCTAGAGTGTCGTGGGGCTCTAGACAAAAACTCACAGGGGGGGCCTCTCCACTGTTCAACACCATTATGCTATAAATACTCTGACAGCACTCCTATAACAGGTAAAATATCTTGAGATGGGAGAGACTGTGTTTATTTCAATAACAATGCCTGACAACAAATTGGCTGGTTATAAACTACTAGCTTCTGTGATCTTTCAGCCTGGTGGCTTTGCTAACAAGTCTACTGCTAGTGTATCAACTCTGGGATAACTTGTCTGCCCCCTCAAGCTTTTGTCTGCCTTGCCTTGCCTTGAGAGGCAAGTGGCGCCTCTGTGTAACTGTAGCTAATTTTCCCCTTCATTTCAATAAGGAGAGATCATTTAGAAGAATTGAACATGATTTATTGAGATGCAGAATTCAATTAATGAACTAGTCGCCAATTAGACTCTGATGAACCATCATAGCAGAAGGGAATCCAAGCAATGATAGGAATTAGGACAGGACCGCTGGTGGAGGAGGTGAAGATGGGAGTCTGACTGACCAGGGTGAGGCAGAGATGGGGAGGAGGTAGGTGTCTGAAATGCAGAATGACAGAAGAGAGCTGAGAGTTAAAGCAGGCAGAAGTAAGGCTGATTGGCTTGGAGAGGGCAAGCAAGAAAGTGACTGGATTAGAGTTGTGATGTCAGGACTGATTTTGACAGCGTGGGAAAGTGGACACAATTTAAAGGATAGACTAACAACCCCAGCAAAGCAAACAAATTACTTACTGCATTTTTCTTTTTTCTATACTTACACATAAGCGTCATGTCAGTGTACCCACTTAAAAGTGATCAAGGATTAAAGATGTGGCTTTTTTAAAAGTCATGTGTGCTACCAACATTGACAGCTACACTGGGTGGCTTTCTGCCAGGCCTTACATCAGCAAATTTGTAGCTGAGCTCAGGAGATAGAGCAGGTCATCTACGAATCGAAAGGTTGGCGGTTTGATCCCTGGCTGCCCCTTGGTCAAGTTGCTCCCTGATCTGATTCATATGAAGTGTGAATATGTGTGTGAATGTTAGACAGAAAGCACTTAGTAGTTCAATCTGTGTAAGTGGAAAAACCTCAAGAGACTGTGAGAGCCACAGTTCGGCCAGCAAATAAACAAACTCTATGACAGGTTTTATGCTTCACCTAGAGTACACTATATCCCCTCTGTTACTACAACACACAGCTTTGTGAAAATAATGAGATCACACGTCCCAGGTGAGTGCTGGACTGCTGGAAAGCCTGTGTGGGCTTGGAAAGCGGGAGATCATTATTAAGCTGTTTGTTGCTGTCAGGAATCAAAAAAGGGTCATACTCAGTAGCAAACACAATTCAAGGTGATGCAGCCATTACAAAGATATGGATACAAGCATGTTTGCTTCTTGTTCTGGTCCAGACGAAGTGCAGACTTTGTTAAAATATTTATTGCTGTGTAAATGGATCCATGCATTTGCACAACAGGAGATTGTGTGGTGACACACGATGAATCGTAATGCAGCACTTCCCGTTTGTTTACATGACGTATTAAACTTTCTAGGCAATGGCACCTAATAATCTCAGCTTTATGCGTGCCAGAATTACCCCTCGAGCATACAGCGGCAAACAGAGTGGACATCCGCTTTATTGTTTTTTAGCTGGCTGAATACCATATGTGCAGGAGAGTGAACATCTGCCACAAAACAGGAAGGATACATACACGTGAACAACAGATCTGCAAGTTGATGCATCCCCCGAGAGAGCAGAGCAGGGTCAGTGCTGCACTATTCCAGTTCCAGCTAAGAAACCAAAGAAAATAGTTCATAGTGCCACTTGAGACTGTGGAAGTAATGAAAAACCAAATTTTTTACCCAATGTGGCATGCCAAAACAAGAGTGAGCCCATCTGGAAGTCCAAATTAGATTTTATTTGGATTGTAATAAATTTAAATCAAAGTAAAGCAGGTTTACCTTTTCTTTTCATGACAACAACAAATATGTCACTGCAGTATTTGTCAGAAAGAGGAAAAAATAGAAGTTGTACTTATAAAGTCCCTGAAAAATCACCTCCTTTATATTTAGATCTGTGCCTAACACAATACTACTGTTTGTCTTCTGAACAGAGTCGTGTATATGACCACTGTGATGAACAAGTAAGCCAATCCAACAGTGTGACCATTAAAGGAAAAGACAGAAAGCTCCCTCCAGGTTCATTTTTATCACTGATCTTAGTGTCCCCATATCAGTCATTTAATAAATTCATCTCCTTGAAGCATGCCTGCATCACAGCCTTCCTCTTATCTGCCCATTAGTATCTGCCCTCACCTCATCTCCCTTTCCGCCACATTACCATCAAAGGGACAGACATCAAAAGTGCCACATAGCGACCCATTTGAATGCACTTGCTGCTTTGCTCATGCTCGTAGGACTAAATACCACGGCATGCATGTGCGCATCTTTTAATGACTTGTAGCCTGTAGTAGATAAAGCTTTGAGGGCTGAAATTTTACTTATAAAATGTGGCTGAGTGGAGAACTTTAAAGATGAAGATGGAAAAATTAAAAACATTTAGGTAAAAGGTGAAAGCTTCAAAATAATTTTTCATGTAAAAGAGCTGTTTATTTTTTAGACCTTGATGGACACTTTACATCTTAACCAATTAAATCATTTGTCCCGTCTCCAGCTGTTTCACATTTGATTTCAGGTCCACTCTGTAATTGCTGGTAAGGTAGCAGAGCAGTGTCGCACCCAGTTGTTGTTAGAGCCTGCGTCTAAAGACGTGAAGCTAAGCCACAGTTTTTGGACCATTTAGGAGAGTTAACGTTTAACAAGTGAGGTCACCAGCCACTAAGATAAAAGTGATTATTTGATAACTTTATCTACGTGTGCTAAAGCTGTTAACTTGCTCACAGTGCTAATGACACACTGGCACAATACAAAACTGGCACAATAAAAGTTTCAGTTTTCAGTTTCAGGGAAAATTATTACCTACTTGTATTGTAGCTCCTTGTTATTATGGTTAGCATTTTATATGATGGTAGATGACCATGGATGAATTCTTCTTCTTTAAGTTTGCTGTAAGGATTAACGTTCTGGGACTAACTAGTTTCATGATGCTTAAAGATAAGATTATCATTTAGTGAATGTTTGCATTTCATGGTTATCCAGATAATTTTATAACTGGAACCTAACTAACTGCACTTAAGCTTAATCTGTGTAATATTTATGGCTAGCCTTTAGCAAACTAGTCGGTAGAAGAATTCTCAATACCTATCAGGACCAAAAAAAAGTGGGACTTGATCATTTATTTAAAATGTTAATATTATAAGAACACAGACTGATATGTTGGGATGGTTGGTGAGTAGCCTGCTAATGTTACAGTTACATTATATTTGCATTAGCATTTAATTCTAGCTGATGCAAACATTTTAGGCTGTGGAATAAAGTTGATTTCAGAATGGCAGTGTCAGCTCTCTTAAAATGTTAACATGTATTTCAGGATAACTGAGACGGCAAATAATTTGGATGTTGCTACTGTGAAGTGAAACATACTCAACTTGAATTCTTCAAACAGATCTGGACATCGATCTTTTAAGTCCTTCGTTAAATTACTAATCTTCCGAGTGTAGTTTTTGGTGCCCCATTCATGGTTTTCCTGTGCTTGTGGTTTCCTTCACCCTCCTCTTCCTCTTCAGCATGTAAGGATAGATTGGAACCGCCTTTAGTTCTAGAAGAATTTCCACCTTAATGCCAAGACACACCAAACATGTTGCGAAAAAACAAGACGAAACAACACTTGTTGTGTCACTTACATACGCATTGAATGCGTATGCAGTCGAAATCAAGCGATGATGAGCTGGTCCTGATGTTTCTGAACAAGAAAAGACAGAAACTGAGATTCCGGGTTCATCCAATTTACACGAGATGGCAGCAGGGAGAATTTCATGGTTCGATCCAGGAGTTGAGGCTGTGTTATGACCACTTTCGTACATGTTTCAGGATGTCACCGGGGCAGTTTGAGCTCTTGTTGGCAGAGCTGGAAACACATCTGAGGGGGCAGGGAAATAATTTCAGAGCATTGTCTAGCTGTGTATCTGAGGATGAATAGCATTACTTTACTTTATATATCCAGTACTGGTGTGCATTTTGAGCTACAAGCACACTTGCAGCTGTCTGATTGGTCAGTTTTTATTCAGATTCGAAAAATCGAGCTTTGTTTGAAAAGATAAATGCTGCAAATTAGTTGAGTGAAATTATGCTGTCGGTGTGAACAGCTGCATTAAAATGGGCGAATCTGAGAAATATGTTTAACAAAGAACTGTGTGTAAAGGCCTTCAGTACATATGCTGCCCACAGTACCAAGGAAACCCTTACTGGAAACTCGTAGAAGATAGATGGGAAGCCGTAGCCTGTGTGAAGCCTGAGTGTCTTAAGTGCAGTAGGACAACCACTAACCACCTGCATCAGATCATCCAGTTGGTCTGAACCAAAGTGATGCTTTATTCTCACTCTGTGCTTCGCATCATAGTGTGGAATGCATTGTGGGTAGATTAAATATATTGGTTTATAAGCACCAGAGCAGATTTTCCGTGCTGTAATCATTGCTCCTGCTCATACTCCTCTAGAAAATCATTTCCCAATCAGCTTCCAATGAAAGACGAATGACAAAATCTCCAGCACTTGTTCTAGGTTTATGTGAAGCTAGTGTGAGCCTTGTAGAGTCCAGTCATATAGGTGCCATCAAGAGGTACTGTATTGTTTAGATAAAACTCCCTCTATTGTTGAGTTGGCTGGATAAAAACACAAAAATAGGGTTTTCTTACTAAACAGACTGTTACTTTCACAAATATGCACTGATTTGTCTCACTCATATTAGCCACAGATAAACACTGAAATATATTCTTCTTGCAAAGAACTAGATTTGGATTTTGTTTTCCATCACTTACATTGGAAGCACACTAGGAACAGATTTCAGCCAATCTGGACAGAAGGATTGATTACAGCAAGCAATAGCTGTTCAGTATTCATATGGCTCCTAATTTTTTATTTTATTTTATTTTATTTATTTATTACATTTTGCTAGATATTGAAAATGTGATATTTATTGGGTGTAAAAAAAAACTTTTGATGGCAATCACCAGAAAAACAGAGATGCCATTTAATAGATTAAAGTATACATGCCTGAAGTGAATGACAGGGACATGTCAAGTACAATGATTAGATTGATTATGG
>VUQG01010216.1:68039-96038 GCA_015106755.1 Etia nguti | reverse complement strand
TCAGTTATTTCTGGAGAGTGCTGGTTGCTTTGGATGCTAGCAGTTTTTCATGGTCACCTGTCGTTTCTGCATAAGACAGCCGACTTGTCTGCAAAATCTTTCCAACTACTTGCTGAGCTGTAGTAAAACTTGAAAAAATGGTGAGGCAAGCGTAGACCTTCAAAGTAAAAGCTGTACTGTATCCAGCACATTTCAAAAAGCACAACTTTTACTTCAAAGTTGAGTGGCCTCTGTTTCCGGTTTCACTAGTGCTCGGAGAGTAGTTTCCAGGTGTCTGTAGACAAGTCAGTATGTTCCATGTAATCGTCTAATAGCAGCAGCAATCTGTTTGTAACCAAAGCAACTGAAGGACAATTTTTAAAAACTGGTTGGGGAATACACATTTTCCCCTAGCAAACAATGGTTGCCAAGAGGAGACTGGCCAGTCTCTAGGCCTGGGGCTTTAGTAATCAACCTCCAGCAACCAGTTGCCAACAAGTTGGGGAATCCATATTTTTGCCTCCCAGCCAGTGGCTGAGGACTTATTCGCTTTAAAATGGCAGACGAGTTGACATAGCCTCAACAGGCTACAATGCTTTTAGTCTCAGTGGTCAAACTCCAAACTTTATAAAATGTATAAAAAGGGGTAAATTAGCTACAGAGGTCGAACCCTTTTTGTAAACACATTTATTTCAGCCACTTTCAAGCAGCCCTTCAGTTTTTGGCAAAACCCTCCAGTTACTAGGAGTGTGGAGAAAATGGAAAGGACTGACACACACAAGCACTGATGCAAATTATGTAAAAGTTCATAAAGGCCAGAGAGCTGCCTATTTGAATTAGAGCAGATAGGGAAAAGCGTGGCTACTGTGCCTGTTTAATTCATCCTCTGAAGTCACAGAGAGAGGAGCTGGGAAAGAGAAGACAGAGAAAAGAGTGGGCACAAACAACAAAGAGACACTCAAATGAGACAAAGAAAACCTAAGAACCAGTTTAGATTTCAGAAAGTTTAAATATTGTCTGGAGATTGATAGCTTTTTTCCTCCGATCTTACACATTCAGCTCATTTTACTGCCACTTTATTCATCGTTTTATTGTGCCACCTTCCCAACCTGCCTTTATCTGACTTTCTCCCTCGAGCCTGTGATGCAATCAATGGGTTTGGACAACTCCCATGGGCAGTTAGCCTTGACAGCTGACAGGCGCTGGTTTCAATGCCTGCCCTTGATGCGTGTGCGCACACGCGTGCATGTGCTTGTGTCAGGAAAGACTCAGGTGTGGACTGAGAGTAAAGGATTCACTGGCTGATGTGATTAGAGAGATGAAAAAAGAGAGAAGTAAGGGAAGTGGACTTCATTTTTACAGTAATAATCCCATACAGCTGCATCAGGAAATGGAATGGCATTCATTTATCATCATTTGCCAAACCTTCAAAGGGAAGAAAAATTTCTCTGAAACATTTTCTGTCTTTTTTTTTTTCAGGTAGAAATGCCCACACTGCTCTCTAACCCATCAGTTTGACTTCTCTCACGACAGCAGCTTGTGGTCTATGTTAGTCCTCTAAAAACAGGCAGTTAGGTCATCTCCTCGCACATCAAAAACATTCTGCAGGCTTACGTGACTCATTAAGTGACAGAGCATTAAAAACACATCCTAATTTACTCACCTTTTTTTTTGGGGGGGGGGGGAATGAAAGGCTTCACACTTCCCCCCTGGGGTAAAAGCAAAAAATAATCTGCAGTTTGAAAACAAGTTGAATGTTGTCAGAAGTCTGTTGTTCCTCCCTTTCTTCTTCCCTCCTGCCCAGAGAAAAACGCAGTAATGAGACACATCTTTGTGGATCTTGTTTATCAGTTTGACAAAACTTTGGGGTAAAGATTCCTTTGACGGCACACCATTCCTCTGGATTTTTCCAACTACCTTCTGACCTAACGTCTTTGGCAGACAAGAAAGAGAAAGATGAGAAAAGATTTTTTTCCCCTCTTTTTTGAAAAGAACCCCTCACAACCCACTTTAATACATTTCATCCAAGACACTGAAAACAGCTCGACTGAGGTGTTTGGAGGATTTTTTTTTCTCATCAGACATACTGTAAATAAAAAAAGGGTGAGCTTTGACAGTCTGAAAATCTCCCTTCCCCACAGTGTTTTCATGCTGCACACAAGCACAGTAAAGTAAAGCAGCAGGTTTCTAGGCGAGGTGAATATTTTGTCTTTCATTTTTGTTTTTTTTTAACCAAACGAGGCCTATGTGTCAGGGGACTTGTGCGCTGCCATGGGAAATAATCAATCAAATATGCACACAAGTCCCCCAAAGGCATGGATACTGACCTTTGGAGTTAATGTTGCAAGAGGCTACTTGCACTCATCTGGCATTGGAAAGAAGCCAGACAAAAAGCTGCAAAAATTTCCGATGACAGGACCTGGAGATAACCGAAGCAATGACACTACTACTTGCACACTTACACTTGCATCCACACATAGTCTTGGAGACTCGTGCACTTTTGCCACTCGCCAAACAAACACACACACACCTCCACTCTCCTGCGGTGACATTTGAAGGACAGGGGCCTGGAGGGAGAACAGGTTTTGAGAGGTTAGATGAGGTGGAGGGGCTGACTGGTTGAGGGTGTGAGGTAAACAACACCTCTGAGTTCAGCGTGCATGCTTAATGTGTTCTCTCGCGCTGACGGCTCCGCTGGGCAAGACTGCCGATGACAAGCTGTCTGGAGAAGTCTCCTACTCCTGCACCATCTCACTACCTCGGTCTCTCGCGCTGTCTGTTAGCTTTACTCTGTCCAGCTGTCCATGTCGGGTGCGGACAGCTTTTGGTGTAGTCTCGTTGGCTTTGTCTTTGCCTGACACAATCCAACCTCTTTCCTCCTGGCTGTCATGCCACAAGCTTAATAATTTAAAAGTGGTAAAAACAAAACAAAACACATGCATAAAAATGAAGACTGGATGTGTGTTTTTTTTACATAAAATGTAATATTTTATCATTTTATACTTTGAGTTGGAGGAGAAACATTTTTTTTTTGTGACTGATTCTCCAGTGGTCTCATAGCAGCAGTCAAAAACATCCGGGGCATTCCCTTCACCTTTTTACAGTTTTATGAAATGCATACTAACGATATATTCATGGTCACTGGCAGCAATGCACACATGCAGATCAAAATACAAAGATATGTACAAACGTGAAGTGTACACTCTTAAGGTGTGTTCAGACTGAAGGTGAAGCAAATTTTTAAGAGACGGACACGACTGCATACAATACAGAGTGTACAGGTGGACGCGGGCTTGATCAAGGCAGCGTGGACTGGAGCAAAAAACACGTTAGGAAAGATGTGTGCTTTTGCTGAACCTTTGTACTCATAAATATAAAAGGAGACAAGGGGGGGGGAGAGTCTTGAACATCAGTCTAAGTGAGAGCTTTAGCACACACACAGTGCATGAAGGCACACTCTGCTGACGCACAAATTTGGTGCACTGTTCCGCTTGTTGTATCTAATGTCCGACGCCTGTAGTGTGTGAGCGCACAGTGCACAAAACACTCAAGCCGTCAAACTTGTGCGAATAAAGCAAGGCGAGAATTTGCTTCGCTTTCTGTCTGAGCACAGCTTTACAGCTATCTTTAAAATTTAAACTAGTGGTTTTTACCCCCCGACCTGAGTTCGTTAACCTCATTTACTCTTGTTATCCAATTGGAGCCCATCTCTCTTCTGACTGGTTTTGGAGAGGGCAGAGGTGCTATCCGACCAGTTGGAAGTTTAGACGTGCAGAAGCAAAAACAGACAAAAATGAGTACTGTTGTAATCCGAGGAGATAAAAATCACATTGACATCATTTACTCAGGGCATACACATAGAACATTTATTGCTGTGTAGTCAGGCTTTAACCTTTGATGCCATATTCACTGACACAAGGATTTGTCTCAGAAAGATAAGAGGATATATCTTTGATGCTAAAACAGCCCTTGGTTGCTTTGTGTTTTCCCTCTTCGACCTTTAACCCCGCCAGGTATCCTCACTGACAAACAGGACAATTCAGGAAAAAGGCAAACACTTTACCTGAAGTCACAAACGCACATGCACACACAGTCCCTCACACAGACACACGCACACACGCAAATGCCTCACTCGTTACTACCCAACACCATGTGCTAAAACATAGTCATCAAAGTGATTTTGCATGATAAAAAAGGTCAAACCCTCAGATTTTCTCACATCACCTCATTCCTCTTGAGAAATGGAAAAAAAAGAAGGTAATGATCGAAACGCCAGGGATAAAACAGTCTACCTCTTAGAAATCAGGCTTAAAGATGAGCGTCTCCTTTTTGAATGGAGCAGTAATCGAGTGGTGGAAGCCAAAAAGACGCCAAGTCTCGTCCCGCTGTTACAGTTTCAGCTTTTCGCATCAAACCACCGTGCGTGAAAAGGTTGCTACAACATACTGTATGTGTGAAAAGATGGGGGGGAGGGTGAGTGCATCACGGTGTCATTTCAAGAATAAGCATACGTATTGCAATCCCAGAATCATGCTTAAGGAACACTAATGTGCCCGTAATCGATATGTTATGGTGTAACGCTCAAATTAAAGCTTTCATAGAGATGGTATACGCTGTTTGTGTGTTTTTTTTGTTTTTTTTAGCATAGGAGACTAAAAGCAAACAAAGTTCCCTTTTGTGCAGGGAATGTCCATGAGCTAGACAGTCCCCATGTGGTGAGTGAGAGTATGGCTGTTCCCACCTCTGGTTGTCCTCTGAGACGCCAACATCTAGAAAAATCAAATCGCGAGGAACCAGCGTTCCCAAAGAGAAATGTGCTGGAGGGAACAATCACTTCAGCGCACAGAGTTTGTTTGAAATTTTTTGCTTCGTTGTTTTATACACAGTCCACACCTTAGAAAAATGTTAGAAAACTTGGAAGCCACTGGCAGACCAAAAAAAGTCCTAGACAACAAAGTCAAAGACACTGCATGGGTTAAATTAAATCAGGACAAATTAACGGCAACACTTGCACGTGCCTATTCTCTTTTCTACAAAAATAGTGGAATAGAAATCACATGGTTATCACCCAACATTGACATCTCAATACACTTCTGTATATAGTTAAAAATCTTGGTTAAATGCAATCCCATCATGCAGTCAATGACCCTTGCAACACTTTTGTGTGTGTGTGTGTGGTTTTTTTTTTTGTCCATTCGTCTTAAATCCTTAAAGATAGTGAAAGGAAGTGGGGTCAAAAAAGGTGTGTGCTTGAAGTCTCACTTGAGCGAGGGAGCCGCAAACCACATTTTCCAGTGCAGGCGTAGCTGGCCCGCTCACACGACGCTGTTTCTCCTGGCCGCCTCTGTGAAGCTCCATCCAACCTAGCTCTCCGTTTTATACTATATTTCTTCATGTTCACGAGTGAGAGATGCTGGCAAGAGAAAGGAAAATAACCAATTTCACGAATCACTCCATGCACAGTTATACCTCCACAGTCTGTTAATTTATTTCCATTTCCCGGTGCCACTGAAGACCAAGCTGACAGACGTGCGAAACTTTTCCTCAGTTGATACCTTTCCCCCTGGTTTCAAAAACACAGAGGTGCGGTGCAGCGGTGAGAATGATTTAATTCATTGCCTTAGATACCTGAGGCGGTGCTCTCTCACACACACTCACACACACACAAACGTGAGCACACATTCCTGAACTTTCCTCCACCCTTCATATTTTACTCTGATCTCAGCAGAAGCTCCTGTGCCAGAGTGAGTAAGACCTGTTGTTTCCGTCTGCCAGAACAGATGGACATTAGATCCGCTTTCTGCTTTTCCAGCCAAACAAATGACCTGCCTTCTCCTTGCCCCAGTCTTCCTTCCGCCTTCATATATTCCGCCATCACAAAGCCTCCGCCCGCGTACTTGCCACACTGCCTCGGAGACATAAGCGAATCAAAACACCCTCTGTTGGCATGGATCGCTATTTCTTGTTGGTTACTTCTGTTTTTGCATTTTTAACCTCAGTGAACCCGAGCCATCGTGGAGAAAGGAAATTACAGTCGAGCAACATCAAGACTCTTTGTTGTATCTTTGAGTTCAAACCCTTTTGTATCTCCTTCTGGGTTTGCTGTGTGATCAGAAGCTTCCATGGCCTCCTCTACTGGTACAGCCTTCAAGTTGGTAGAAGCTCTTGGACCTTGAAAAGGCCACTTCCACACCAACAGACCATAACCAAAACCACTCCCATAGATAGCACAAAATAGGACATGGGCTTGTCACAAATGTATAGAAATGGGTTAAGGGGGCAAGATGAGGGTTTGGTTTTGGAATCGTGTGTCATCAGACCTTTCTCTCACTGATGAGGCAGAGAGAGCGAGAGGGATAGCAATGGGTTCAGATCCAAGGAATGGAGAGACAAACAAAAAGTAAACATTGGGTTTCATCTGTTTTTTCGACAAGGCCCTACTGTTGTTTGGCTTGAGCTCTTCCCCTTTAGTCCTTGATCTCCATTTCCTATTTCCCCTCTTCCTTCTCCTCTTCTTGTATCAACCCCAGTCCAGGGGTTGGCCAAGAAGCCCTGGGGGTCCATAAGCTCCAGACCCATAATCTCCCTACGACCCTCCCTGCTCCGGGAAGACAGCAGCATCCCCCCTTGGTCCAGGCTGCCTGTGCTGTTGCACTTCTTTACTGCTCCTCCTGGGTACACCAGGGAGCTGGGTGACAGCAGCGATGTCAGCGACAAGCTGCTAAGTGCCTCTGACAAGTGTTCACTGTTGCCTGCTTGGCTGGAGCCACAACCGCCAATAGACGATCCAATCCCTATGCCCAGGTCCTCATCTGAAGGGTCGATCGAGTCATCGCGAGTGTACCCAGGGCTGGTGCTGCCACGCCCGCTGCTCTGACTCCGCTGGTGACCCCTGGTGGCCAGAAGGGTTAAACCCGACGATGGGCTCGGTCTTGGTCTCAGGGTCTGGACTGGGGAAGAAATGGAGGTGGTGTCCTCAGGCAAAGGGAGAGGACACATAAGTGGCAATGGAGCTGATGACAGTGGAAAGTCTAAGTTCTGAGGTGGGGACACACTGAAGCTCAGTCCCTCTTCCAAGGTGGTCTGAAGACTGCCTTCAGAGCTGCCTGTAGCAAGGGACGAATCACTGTGGGAGGGGTACTGAAGGAGATAAGAGACAGTGGAGAGAGATAACGAGCTCATCAATCCAACTCTCTTTTTCATTAAGACTTGTAACAGTACTGATTACAAGCCTGCCTTTATTATATTTAATTGATCATCATTTGTAGTTAGCAATTACTGAAATACATCTCAACAGAACCTCGCAACTGTCTTTTTATGTTTCCACATCAAACAACATCTAACTTACCATAATCAATCTATTTGGCCCTCTTACCTGTGTGCAGAGCTTCTTTCTATGGGCTCCAGGGGAGCGGAACGAAGCCCACGAGGCTCTGGAGGCTCGGGAGGCTAGCCTAAGGCCTCTTGACAAACGTAGGCTTCTACTGCGGGGAGGTACTGGGATGGCTGCTTAAGAGACCAGTAGAAGATATTAATAGTCAGTTCCTCCAACCAGATTTTATTTTAGGGTTAAGGATGTATTAAAAAGACAGATTTTATATATAGAACATAGTGACGTATTAATCTGTAGTCTGGGCCTGAATACACCCAATATGATGCCATCTGATGTAAAAACTATCTGTACATGTGCATATATAGAGCAAATCCTACTGCAGAGGTCAATTTCTTCCTTAGACTCCCCCGTCGTCACCTTTTATAGGCACATTTTGAGACTTACTGTACATGGACCTCTCTTCCTTAGTTATATAATTACTTGAATTGAATTTATTGCTTTGTTCTTTGATTGCCTATGTGTTGTTTAACCAAATTGTGCAGCATTTTGTTGAGACTGTCATTTCAGATCACAGCATTTCATTTACACAATACACACACAGAGCAACAAGCAATTCACATTATTGTGCTTATGTGTTTGGTGTGCTGTGGATCTAATCACCAGGGCTGCACTGAGGTGAACACACACGCGGTTCGTGTGTTTGCATTTCCATCTCCTGCAGTACGATCTCCATCTCAATCCCCGTGCTGAGGGCTCTGCATGGCTGGCTCTGCACCACAGTCTGAATCTGGTGACCTCCTCCTTCGACCTCCTCAGAGCTGGGAGAATCACTGCTGCACTTTACCTGTAAGACAGAAGATTAACAAATATCCAGAACAGTGGATGCATTTTCCTACATATATAAATTAGACATATGGGCTCATTTTGTGACGCAAACTGCTGCGACCTGTTTTGGAAAAGCTTATATGATTAAGATGATTAGATGATCGTTAAGTTAGCATAAAATTTGCTTTGAACTCTCATTTCATCTCCGAGGCAAGAATTAATCCAGAATTCATGTGATGTATTTTAAATTGATGGTTCCTGGTTAAGGCCAAGCATGACTGGAAATGAAAAAAAAAAAAAACCCCAGCCCCTAAGGTGCTGTGCAGATATTAAACATAGCCTCTGAGTCACATCATACTCTTTGGCTTTTTATTGCAGTGCAGTTCAAAGTGTGAGCATGAGCTCTTAATTGTTATGTTAATCCTATATTTTATGACCTTAAATGTTTAGGTTTGAAAATCGTGAACGTGCGCAAAAAGGCCGCGATGGCTTGAAGTGAGAAGCAGGAGGCGGATGAAGGCGAGAGTTCAAAAATAATCTGGCACACGTGTGAGAGTGGGCGTGCAGGAATGCTTTTGTGCTTTCATTAGTGTACTGTACCTCTAAGTCATTCAACCCGAGTCCCTGAACAGCCCCATTTCAGGTGATACAAATCTCAAATAGCCTTATCAAGCATTCGCTTATACCCCTGCACACACATCTCTTCAGATACGACCACCGTAATTACTACTAGCCTAACCCTAATGTTAAACAAGCTTTTAAGTAAAAATGGTGTGCTTTATATTGTAAGGGCTTGCTTTGGGTGCTCTGGCAGAGAGGCGATGTAAAACAGATTTATTTATTTATTTGACACCAGATTTCTTTTAATCAAACAGTGCTGGGCAAATTAAAACCCTAACCTTACGTCCTTTGTCACCTTCTCTCTTTCCCACTTCTACTTTCTTTTCTCATTGCCTTCCCTCTCCTCTAATGAGCACTGGTTCACAGCCATAGTTGGTGATGGCAGGCTTATCTAGCTCTCCAGAACCAAGGAGCATTACCCCATTACAGAGGAGGATATCTAGGATGGACGGATGATAAGGGATGGAGATAGTGAGGCTAGAGGGAGGTACAGAGCAGGTGTGCAATTACCAGAGGGGGAGCACTGTGAAAGGAGAAGCATAAAAGATAAAGTCTAAAGCAAGGGGTGGGTGGGTTCAAGAAAGGCAGGCATAAAGAGCCACCAGGAATTGTGATTGAGGAGAGTTTGGTGGAAAGATTTATTCACGAGAAGGACTGTAGAGGATACAGACTGTGGAATCTCCAAAGACAAGATAGTTACTCTGATACATGAAAAGAAAGTGATAAAGGCATCTTTGGAACCTAAAGGTTTATATCTGCAAATCGCGAGAGAGCCTAAAGCGCAGCCATGAAAATGATTTTATGAGGGTCATTTGTTTTGTGCTTCCTGGAAGTAATAATAAAGAAATCTGCTGCAGGGTTGGAGCAAAGTGCTGGTAAACTGCTGCATTTACGTCAAATATAAAGCAATCGGTGGAACCTAAGGGCTCTTATCCAATGACCTAGCCTCTGGGGACAATGACCGTTAATTTTGGGGCTCCTGATGCTGGCGTATAACAAATACCAGGGCCATGACATCCTGCTCCATGTGTTGGTGATTGCTTACCTCCCAACTATCAGTGGAGATAAATAGAAAGAAATTATAATAAAAAGCTAACTTGTCAATCATCTTTTGTCAGCCTGCTTACCTGCATCCAGCCAAAGTCTGATTGGTCAATACTAGCCTGACACAGTTTTCAGGTACTAAATGTTGTATCTTGTTGAATTAGTGGTGCAGTCTGTACAATAATCATCCTCTCTTTCTATTCGTCTTACTCACATGAAACTGGCTTAAAATCCTGTCTAGAGATGACAACCAAGTGTGCAGCACAGCAAAATGATAATAGTACTAATATCCTCCTAGTGACATTTAAGCGGGCGCTTACTCCGCACACCTTTGTAACTCAGAGCTGTGTAAAGATGGCTCAATGTTGTAAATCAGAGCTAGTGTACAAAACCTTAGTGCCCCTAAAAAGACAGGATTACTAGAGCTACCTATCATTAAAAAACCCCCCAAAAAGTTCATACACTGACTTTTATATTGGCCTAGCTGAAAATGAGCCTTCTTATGGACACACTGTAAAGCTGTATATAAATACAGTCCACATTTAGAGTGAAAATCTTTACGCTGTCTTTCCTGTTCACTCTGCTTATACCCACCTCGCCCTCTTGCGCCAGCAGCTGGTAGGCAGTATGCTCATCTAGGCTGAGGTCATCCGGCAGGGCAGGGGATGAGGACTTGTCCGAGAGTTGCTCTGACTTCAGGGAAGCCTGTTCAATCTCTGCCATTCTGATCTGCTGGAAAGAATATACTTCAGTTATCCATGCTTTTAAAAGACTGGGGAATAGGATCAGCAACTGTTACAGACTTTCTACTTCATAAAACATGGTCTCATCAGTACTCAGTAAAATTTTATTTTTTAATTTTAGCGCAAGGTTCATAGCAACCAGCCACGACTTCAGTGGCTTACATTTTGGTGCATATAGAAATGAAACTTTTAAAGGTTTAGTTTAGTTTGATATCTATCTATATTATTTATATCTTGCATGATTTTTTGTTTTATTTTTTGTTAAAAGGCCAACATGAGCTACACAGACGAGTTTGATAAAACCTCCACCAAGCTGGTTCACCAGATGCTGACAATTCAAAGTTGCCAAAATGCTGTGGTGCCTGTCTGTAAAGAGAGGCAGGATGAGAGATTTCAAGAGAGCAGTGACATTACTTCATCATCATCAAGTGAACAATTGTTTTCCAGTGGCATAAATATATACGCAAATAAAGAGGCTGGATGGGAAGCTGGATGAGGCGGGTATCCATGAAACATTTTCATGTACGTGTCTGCGCCATCTTCATGTATATGCAAAAGAGAGTGAAGATGTTTATTTTTCCTATCAAGCGTGGTGATGTTAACAAAAAAAAAAAAAAAAACATTACCAAGCACACTGTTGTCACTCAGATGTGACAACAGTGTTACTTTCTCTTTTCTCTGCTCCAACACTGGCTCCAGCTAGGTTCATTTCATCAGAGCTGCGGGTAACGTGGCCCATATAGCTGCTGAATTGCTTTTAAATTATCAGCTTCACGTGAGCTTCGAGCCTCCCTGTTGGCACTTTTCTCTGCTCTTGTAGTACTTTTCTTTTTGTGCACGGTTTCAGAGCACACTGCAAACCGTGAGCTGGAGTGGAATCTCAGTGTTGTGGAGATGCAGTGCTCGGGCAGCGTTTCTTTAAGGAAACAGAACAATAAATAGCCAGAGCAGGGGGAATTAAAAGGGGTGCTTAAAAAGGGCCAAGTGAAATCCAATGAAGTGAGGGTTTCATAGAGAAACGAAAGATTGATGGCTAATATGAGGCAGTAAATTACCGTTGCCCATGCCCCTGAGGAGAGAGTGAGCAAGAAAGTGAGAGAAAGAGATAAAGAGATGGGATGAGGCAAAGGCGAGGAATCAAGACAGAAGCACAGCAACTCATTAATTCGAAAGAACACTTTCTGTTTTGCCTCCATATATTACTGCTCACTTATGTGAGAGCACCACATCTGTGACTTTCTGTGCGCCTTAGAGGTGGGCTGTAAATAGCTTCGGAAAAAGGTTCCTGTGAGTCAACTGGTTTATTTATCGACAGGTAAAGGAAACGGGAGCTTTTCTTTTCCTGTATTCTTGGCTGGGCCTCCAGAGATAACGAAAAAGCACAATGGGTACAGGAAGAGTTGCTACACCGCTGCTTCCAAGGTAACTGCAGAAATATCAAAGGCTTCACTAACGAGATAGGGGACTCGGGCAAGGACCAATTGGAAGTGTCCACTGCAGCCTTAGAGCAGCGAAGCAAGGTATTGTTCTATTCAGCACTGCCTGGGGGGATGAGGGATGAGAGAAGATTGTGTGACTGCAGAGGAAATAAGCACAATTAATATCTGCATCAGTCTTAATAGTCAGAATACCATCTCATAAGTGCACCAGCAGGTGCTCGTGCTCTTTTATCTTGCTGAACTATGACAACAAATGATCATTTACCAGAGTCTATGAACTTTGTCATCATGATACAGTGATCACTTCATGCAAACTGCAGCAAGCAGAAAGAAAGGCTTTTCCATGAATTCTCCTTGGTGTCACCACTGTCGTCTGTTTCAACAACGTATTTACAGGCTATGCCCATGATGCTGAGATTAGAGCTCTATGGCAGCCATGGCATCAGCGGCCGAACTCCTGTTCTTCCTAAATTATACTCCCTACATATATAGTCTCATAACTAATGACTGAAGGACTGTCTCATATTGCAAAATAAGGTCTGTGGTATTATACATGGTACTGCATAATGAATAAGAATCTATGCGTATATAAGGTGCGACCAGAAGTTTTAGTGACTGTCCCTGATAAGCCAAACCTCAACATGGTCTCCGTGTGCAACTCTGGACAACTAACAGTGATTCTGCTACATTTGAACTGCTCCTTGGAAGTTCTGCTCTCTTGCATTTAATCCTCCTCAGTCCTCTTCAATTCTGGGTAATTATGCAGGATGAATTTGCTGATTATATATATATATATATATATATTTGGAGCAAGTTAGATTTTTTAGATTTTTGCATTTTCATAAACAGACCGTTTATGACCAATTAGACAACTGCATTTGGCAATAAATGCGGAAGGGATGATAAAATAAATGCGCTCATAGCTCAAAATGCACACCGGTACAGAATATACAATGATGTGGAAATAGTAAAATAATACTGTTTCACCTCAGGCACACACCCAGATGCCACTCTGGGTCAATTTAAGCACTGTGGATCAATCGGCTCTCTGAAATTATTTCTCTGCCTCCTCAGATGTGATGATGCAGATATGCAAGCACAAGTGGTCTCATTACATATACAGTACTGTAAAAAAAGAAAAGAGGTGGTCCAGAGGTCCACCAAGTCTTTCAGGAGCCCATAAGGTTTCTGCTTTTGATGGGTGAGGTCACAAAATCTTTTAATTGCACCTTGAAATGTTTATGTTCAAAAGTTTTCCACGAAACTGTACACCATTTTTCCTTAACGGTGCCATTTTTGACCATAGGAACAGCTGATATCTTAAAATCAGTATCGCTATTATCCTTTCACTTTATAAACAGAGTGTTTTGCTTATTTCAATGAGGTGCATTTAATATTACCATTAACAGTAGTTTAGTTTCCACTTTGCCGGTTAGAGCAACATTTTCCAGTGTATTGATTAGTTGCAAAAGTAAATTCAGTGAAAATTATGTTGAGGAGCTTTCATATAGTCTATACTTGCAGCCAAATTAATAGCGAAGGCCTCCTCTGCTCCACTGAACTGTTCCCTGCAAACCAAAACTGTAGTCACTCTCATGCTGTGGATCGTCCCTCGTGTTTATTAGGCAGTTCCTTGATGAATATTTCCAATGTCACACAAACTGCACCCAGGTGTCCCGCTGTGTCTTACTGTCTGCTCAAACATAGTAAATCTGCACAGAACTCTCAGCAGTGAAAGACTCATCTGTGTACTCACCCATACATAAGTTCTCTCTCTCTCTCTGTCACGCACACTCGCGCACACGAAAACACCCAATTTGCAAGTCTGATGTTTAAAGAACGTGGCAAATTAAAGGAGATCAGCACCGGATCAGAGAGAGTAAATCTGAGCTAGACAAAGGGTTTGCCAGAGGAGAGCAGGTACCGAAGGAAAAAGGGGAAGCATATAACGGAGCGAGGAAAGATTGATGGTTTGACAGCATCTGCAGACAGGCAGAAAGCAGGGCTGACAGATGAGGAGGTGTAGAGCCCAGTTATTGCTTCTTCCGAGATGACCTGCTGCACTTTGTCATTGTGATAGACAACACCGACACAGGACAGTATGTTGTGGGGGTGTGTGGTTTATGCAGGATCTCCTGTTTACAAAACGCCCCTAAAATATAAGAACAGGTAAAACAGGCTGTTGGTGCGTGCCTGCATGCATACATGAAGAAGAATGGCTGCCTGTGTGCCATGCATTCAGCGGGCCTCATTGAGTCGCATTACTGCACATATGGAAAGTCGCTTTAATCTTATGCAGCTGGGCTTTTTTAGAGGCTTTAACCTTCTGTTATACTGTAACATAACAGCACATAGAGCAGTTGACACCCTTTATGAAGCTTGGACTTTGACAGCACTTTCCATTCAGACTGCTTTGTGTGATAAATGGAGCGCTGTGTGTATCCACAAAAGTACCTGCAAGCTCCCTACATGCCTGCAACTTAGCCAAGACGCCACTGTTTTGTGTGTGTGTGTGTGTGTGTGTGTGTGTGTGTGTGTGTGAATGTGTGAGTATTCAGGGAATCCTGTGTTTTACAAAGTAATTGTGTGGTTTACCAACTTTTTTTGTTGATCCAGCCTAAAATGAGATTTTCCAGAGTACACAATCCCACACGTGCACCAGTCAGTGAAACCGCAAACTGAAGGTTAGGAAATGCTGTTAGCTTTGTATTTATACACATTTACACAGCTACAAAGAAAAGTAGATGTTTTCAGGAATTAAATTTCTACCTCTACACTTACTTGGCACTAGCGTGCCAATTTTTGTTTCTCCGTTCCAACACCTGGAGGCATTTTTATAAAGCATCTCTGAGCTAGGAATTAAATGTCTCAGGATGATGTTTGGTTTTCCCTTCAGAGTGCAGGTTTAAACATATTTTTCTCTAACAGGAATGAGAATAGCTGTAATCTGGCATGCCCAGCTTACAAGTTTTTTTCCACTCTGTGGAAATCAGCATCTTAAAATGTGAAATCAAGAAACTGCACCTTCGTAGACACTGGATATTTTCCTGTTGATTTTTTTATTTTTCACTCTGTGCTTTCTCACTGAATGCAGCTGCCGACCCAGAGAACTGCAGAAACCGTGAACGAGGAGGGCCGAAGATTCACCCGGGACTCTCTTGAAGGGAAAGTAAAATGTTTTCCCAGAAAGTCAGTAGATTTGTTGTTGGGCTTACTGTGAAATAGCATTGCTAATGGGGTCATTAAAGTGTCCAAACCTTGCTAAATTGGAAATGCAGGGGTAGCTTATTTACAGCCTTAATGTGATGTGGAACTTCTTTCAATACTAGTAAATTATTCAGTGTGATTAATAGGAGAGATCCTCGGATGTTTGTTCTGTAAGCCTCAGCCTATCACAAACAATCGTGTTGACTGAACTCCAAAACACTTTACGCCAACTAAATATTTGACCAAAAATTAATACACGTGTTAAATTTTACTTGTAAATGTGACCACATTTGAGACTATTTCACCCTCCCCTGGGTCCCGTGTGCGTGCTGTGGACATGCTTGTGTTCATGTGTGTTTAGGGTGGTACCTCTTGCGGGTGGCCCTTGCAGTCTTTGCAGATGAGCTGAGGAGAAGAGTAGTGGTGGAAGACAGAACCGGAGAGGTTGTCGATCATCAGCATCTCCCCCTCTAAGGTATCCTTGATCAGGAGAGATACACTGTCCAACCACTGGCTCTCCTGGAACACATACGCACACGCGCACGCGCACACACACAACACACACGCACACATACACGGACACATACGCAGGGGACGCGGGGGGGCGGCAGACCAGAATGCACGCAGGCGCAAACATGTGCACATGCGGACATGCGAGGACAAAGAAACACGCAGGGAAATGCATACACCATCGAAAGGGTTATAAAAGTGCCCATGTGCACACGCTGGTATGCTTTTGCAGTTTTCTCATACTCTGCGCTCACACGCAAACACACACTTACGTCACTCATTTGCATATTCACCCCCACGACAGTACATTTCACACTCCATACACCTTCCTTTCTGACATTCCTGCACTGAAATAACAAATAACTAAATAAATCGCTCATACACTGTCAGATATTATGTGCAAATAAATGAGATTTTGTTGGCCTTTAGGGCTAAACACTTGCTCTTTTTTGGGAAGGAAAAAACCAAACAAAAAAAAAAAGCTCCTCAATAATATAACTCCAAACCCTCATTAGCCAAGTAACACATAATTTTACTATCAAAGCCTTGAGCAGTGAGAGCGGTGCAATTACATTTGATATATCACCTCAATTAGGCTGTTCAATACCTTGTTGAAACAATTTAAGATTTAAGCATTTGCTTTGTGAGTTGGATATTATTAGGTTTAAAGCAATTTAGACTGAATCACTCAGGGCTTTTTTTTTTTTTCCCCCTGTGACTTAAATGATCCCTCCTTGCTTGAATCTCATCTGCCAGATTGGTTTCTGGGAAAACCAATCTGGCAGAAAAAGGAAACTACTGACAAAAAAAAAGGGGAGGGGGGACTACTTTAAAAATGATGTCTGTGACTCGCACCGGGGCTCTGTATTTCACAATGAATTGGATGCGTTGTGCCCGTAGCACATTCTTAACAGCCAAAATAACCGTATTACATCAGCAGATCTATCCCACAAGATGCTGTGAAACAGGGTCACTCCTCTTCAATCCCCACGCAAGCCTACTTTCATAACACGTTTCTACAACGCCGCACATGCCTATACTTAGGCCTCTTATGCAAACACACATTTCTGACTCATGTGGTTATATTACAATCACTCATGGTTCATGTTTTGAAAGTGAGTGGGCTCGCGATTCAAAAGACAGGTTACTGTACTCCCAGCAATATAAATACACCTAAATCATGCTGGTTTTTGAAACAGAGCTGCAGTGCCGCATTTTGGCACAAAGACAAACTGACTCGGCTACATCCAGCTCGGCGTATGCACGTATAAAAAAAACAAAAAAACATACTCCTTTCTCTCTCTCTCTCTTTCAGACAGGCCCTGAGATAGTCCATTCTGTGTAGGTTGAGAGCTTAATATAAAAATAATGTTTGATTGACTGTGGTGGCCTATGTGGTGGCCTCCATTAATAACTGTATTAGTGGACAACAATAGGGCTCGTCTGCAGGGAATGGAAGTTGAGAGAGGGGGAGAGGAGAGAGCTGAAATTAATTACTGCCTCTATCTGACTGTCACTGGCTCGGCTATTATCTGTCCTCTCTTATGCCCGTACTCTCTCTCTCTCTCACTGTGCATGTGTCAACTTCCTCTAGTGGCTCCTTTAGTCCCTGTGCAATGCATTACTGGTGTTTCACTATTCTCATAAAAAAGCACTTTCCTAGTGTTTAATATAACACATTATAGATTGCATCAGTTGCACCAAGAATCTCCAAGTTCAATCGAGCTGTCTACTCTGTATAGGACGTAAATATCAGTTTTCTAGATGAATAGAAAAGATGAATGTCGTAGCTCTAATTCTAAAAATACTAGACTGTGCAAAAATCTTGAGCCATCCTTCATCTGTTTGTATTTTGCTAGGAAAATGGGAAATAGTTGAAGAAATAGAGGATTTATTGATAGGGGCGTACATGAAAACATGGTATCTAAAGCAAAAACAGAGTTTGTAGAATTTTCACCTTTATTCTGTTACACAGACTGGACTCATTTCTTTAAGCAGTCTTCGGGAATAGTTCTCCAGGCTTTTTGAAAGACATTCAGAACTCTTCTTTGGATGTTGGCTGACTCTTGTTCAGTTTTCTGTCAAGATGATCCCACTTCTGGGATATGGGAAGTATCTGATTGATATTGTTCCATTGTGTGTTTTTCTGTCCAGCTAAGCTTTTACTGCAGTGGGAGTGTGTTTGGGATCATTGTCATGCTGAAAAATGAGGCTGTGGTCAATCAGATGCTTTCCAGGTGGTATTGCATGGCGGATTAGGTCCTAATTATTTCCTAGGTCCTGTGTCAGGTATTTACTGGATATTTTCCCTATTAGTTAAGGGCATGAATTTCAGATACTGTTCATCTGCTGTTCTAGAAGCTTTTTTTTGTATTTTGTTTGTTTTTTTACCCAAGCCACTTCTTTGTTCTTCACTTGTCTGGTTTCCTCAGAATTTGTAAGGACAAAGTGCACACCATGTTGAAATAGTCCATTTACTTTGTTGATTACTTTGTTGGTGCAAAAATACTATTTTATGACTGTCAAACTGTGTTATCTTTGGCAACTAAAGAAATGGGAACAAATTATGTGAGAAACAATTTAAAATGAGCTCTTTATGTGTTATATGTAGACACAACACTGCTTCATCTGCTTGAGTTAGGTGTCTTTTTTACGTTTGAATGATTCATATGTTAGTTTTAGGTGTTTTAACAAAAAACAAAAAGAAAAAAAAAACATAGCTCTAAAAATGGTGAGGTACAAGGACTGGACTTGGGATGTTTTATGATTTTTGATTAGTATTGTAGCAGTATTACTAGCAGCAATATTACGGCAATTTATGTGACAATGTTCGCACACACACACTCATCCCAGTACGAACAATCACACACTCAAACCCCAGGACCTGTGCTCTGAAGATATTACACTGCACTGCCAGATCCCTCACTGCATCGCTTGTGAGAAAGAGAAGCAGAGAAAAAAAAGACAGAGAGAGACAGGATGCTGCCAGTTTATTCTCCCTGGTCTGCATTAAGTTCCTTCGTCAGCCAACGCTGAACTAAAAATGGCTCCGTGCAGCCAAGTTTAGCTCTACAAAGGTGAAATTCCTCATGGCAGCCGGTGAGTCATCTTTATGTGTGTGTTTCTGCGTGGAAATCTCAGACTATCATTAGCGATTTCATAATGAAAGCGTGCGTCTCTGCTGACTGTGAGGAGAAATGAGGGACCCCTCCACTCTTTCTCTCACAAACACACACACACACACACACATTAGATGTAGGCAGTGAAATTATGATTTCCAAAGCGTAACCTGTGCACATATGTATGCAAGCTCACATAGTCTCAAATGAGTATTGAAAGGTTAATAAAGCTTAAATGAAAAAAAGCTTCAGTGAATAAGTGATTAACATTTTTCACCTCCCCTCGCTGACTGCATTGGCTACAGAGAAGAAGGCGAAAAACCTTCATCCACAAAATCTACATGATATCACTTTAGTTGTTTAGCTTGATTTTGGAAAATGCCTTTAATTTCTTCCTAATGGTTTAACACTTCTATTACTCGGCTTATTCGAACAATTGGCTTTGTGCAACACTGCTGCTAAGTCACCGCTTAGCGTCTCTTTCTTCTTCTCCTTTTATCTATTTGTGTAAATGTTTAACCTTCCAGGCCCTCGCTTCCTTCTCTCAAAATCTCTTAAAGAAAAAGAATAAAAGTTCTAACAACTTATACAAAGAGATCGACTGATTGAGTGCACTCGAGCAATGTGGGCTGTCAGTAAATTTTTACTAAAAAAGAAATCAAGCAATGATTCTCTCCTCTCTCTCTGACATCAGAACCATTTAAACAGAAATTACTGACATTGTTTATCACTTTTGTATTCTTGCAGCTTGCTCGTCAAATATGTAATTTTCCCTGCATGAGCTAATCCATTGACACCGTGTAAAGAGAAGCAAACTGAAGACAGCCAGAGAGAAAGAAATATCACAGTAATAATATATAATAAGTCCTTTCATGTGCACTGTCTGCTCGTAGTCTGGGCTGTACCTGTGTATTTTTATTTACCTGCGTAATTCCCACATACTCAGCCCTGAGGAAGCCTCCATCAAAAAATGATAGCAGCTCTTACAGCGAAACATATAAAGCATGCATACAATAACAACTCTGTTTCTAAAAAGGAAGATTTAAAACATTTTTTTGCACTCGGAAATGGCACAAAGAAAACAAAAAAACATGTTGAAACTGAGATTTTTTTTCAAAGACGCTCATTTTGAATTTAATGTAAGCAACATGTGGGCAGGTTTTTATCATCCCTTCCTCACAAGTTGCATTTTTATGTCTGTTTGCATTTTGCATTTTTATGTTAGGCCAGTTTAGGATTAATGCTGCCTCCACATATATTTAAGTTGCCTGTGTGTTACGCCCCTCTGCAGCCCCTAATCTCTTTGCAGTGGAAGTGCAAGAGTGTTCAGCTGTTGCTAAGTGACCACACCTAGTCAGGCGTGGATAAAGGAATACCTGAGGCAGGCTTTCATGGAGGCTCACTAGTCTTTGTCTTAGAGGTACCAGCTATTTTAGCCAACTTGTTATGTAATTTAAAATAAACCCTCTTCTCTGTGAAATTCTAGTATTAGTCTCCATATTTATGTTGCGGCTTTTGAGCCGGGTCGTAACACTGTGATAAGCACTAATGGCCCCTCCTACCAAGATGGATTTTGGCTTTTGGACTCAGATTGTCCCTCTCCTCTATCCATGATCTCCAAAATTAATTTCAGATTTTGATTAGTCAAACCGCTTATCAGTTTTCTACTTCACCTCAGTCCTTCAATGAGCTCATGCCCAGAAACGGCAGCAGTGTTTCTGGATCATGTTTACATGCTTTTCTTTGCATGGAGTTTTAACTACAGTTTTACAGTGAGGAACTGGGTGTACTAACAATGCTTTACAGCATTTCTTTGGGCCAAAATGTTTTGTTGTTGAGCTGACAGGAAGGCGATAGCAACTCAGATAATCAGCAAGCTACTAAGCTGAAAAATCTGCACCAACTGTGTGATGCTATCATGTCATTATGGACTAAAATCTCTGAGGAAATTTTCCAGCACCTTGGTAAATCGATGTCACGAAGAATTAAGGCAGTTCTGAAGGCAAAAAGGAGGGTCTGATCAGCTACAAGCAAAGTGTACCTAACAATCAGGCCAGTGAGAGTAGGTTGCCTTTTTTTACCCAGTTTCACCATGTGATATATTTTCTTTGTACCAGATTCAATTAAATTCAAGTTTTAAAAGATTTGCAAACTAATAAATTTGTTTATTATTTTCCTTTTACACAGCATCTAAAAAGAAGGTTGTACTTGGTCTGTGCCAGGCCTTCTGATGTTTGTATGTATTGCATAGTGTCTTATAGTACTATTTATATTGTTCTTGCAATAAGCGGTGACCACTCGGGTTTTAGACAGAGTGGACACTGCAGAAAGGAGTAAATATTTGGGCATCTTCTCTTTATCGCTATGAGAGATGTAGAACTATCAGAGTACTACTGCAGATTGAGAACATCAGCAAGTCACCTTATGAGGCTCGACACTGATGCTAAAAAAACTAATAGTCATAGATATCTCATCCTTACTTTCAGGCACAAACACACACGCATGTTTATTCAATCATCACACAAAAAATTCCTTTCACACTCCCACTTGCGTTCTTTATTTTGCCCTCTCTCTCCCTCTCCCTCTCTCTCTCTCTCTCTCACACACACACACACACACACACACACACGCACGCAGACAGACTCACTTGTGCTGGTGAGTACATAGTCTGGCTGGAGTCGCTGGAGTTATATGGTCCCTGGTGCGCAGCAGTCACTGCGTGTCGCAGCTTTCTCACTCCTTCTCCTCTCTCTCCTCGGGCACTTCCTCTGTCTCTTCCTCCCGCTGTGCCTCCTGGCCCCGATCCAGCAACGACTAGTCCTTTATCCACCCCCCCACCCCCGCAACCGGGGGCGCCCATGCAACAGAGGGTGCCCTGGGCCAGCTCCAGCTCAATTTCTGCATCCATCTCCGCCTCCTCTTGGGCCTCCTTGTTGGAGTCGTCCAGGTGCTTCATCAGCACGGCCACCACCACGTTGATGAGCACGAACTGGGCGGTGAGCACGAAGGAGACAAAGTACATGGGCGAGATAAACTGAAGGCTTGGATTGCAGGCATAGTCCACATCAGTGCCGTGGTCTGGTGGGCACTCCCGCAATGTATCCTGGTCAGGCAGAGGATGAGGAGAGAGGTTGGTCAAGGGTAGTTTTGTGTGAAAGGGAACAAAACAGATAAGATATCAGGAATGTCACTTTTTGGGCCGGGGGTAAGACTTTCTTCTTGAATATCTGGAAAGTGGCGGAGATGATGAGAAGAAGTCTCGAGTGAAAATTTAAAAGTCGTCATGTATTGATGCGAGCTCAGCCCTGAAGCAACTTAATCATTCACAACAAAAAGTAATTTTAGTGGTAGAATTATCTTTCTCGTGCTAACAAGGCTCTTTGTATTCATGCCTGCTTGTATTATCATCATACACTTACTTCTATGCAAAACAACAAGGCGACAATATTTTTTTTTTTTGTCTTTTAAAAAGTTATTAGTGGTTTTCCAGTCTGGTTAACATGCGCACAGCGGAGTTCAGGCAGAGAAGAACCAAAGTGACAAGTGTTTTCTGGAGGAAGTACACATATCTCACCCAGGCTGTGACCACACATAACAATTTTAGCCCTCTGAGCTGAAGCTGGTCTTTTCTGTCTAATTTGCTTTGACATTTACAGACCCTGCACCCCTTCACAAAGCTCCCATCATTTTGCATCCTTTTCCATCTTCTTTGCTTAAATATTTCCATTTTCTCCTCATCCGAGCCTCCGTTTTCAAACGCACTCTCTCCCTGTTTTGCATTTTTGCTGTAATCCCACTACCCCAGCCCCTCACCCCCCGGAGAGGAGAAAGCATAATAACTGGTCAGTTCTCTTAACCCCTTTCCCTTCCTCTCATCTTCCCTCTTATTACAGTCGGCTAGTGCCTCCTTTTTCTCCCTGCTGCACTCTCCCTCATTATTTCCTCCTCTCTATCGTCACTGCATGACTAATTACTGCTTTCCTTTCCACTAAAGCAGAGCAGGTCTAACCTCTCTCACAGCCCAGGTAGCAAGTTGATGGATAAAATGGCCAAGATTTACTCTGAGGGGCACCATCTGTGGCCCGCTGTCCTGCTTCATGGCCCACTACCATCAACACTGCCTGCATCGAGTGTGTGCCTAATGGTCCACACCCGACACGCGGCAGCTCTGATTCCCGCGCAGCCTCGACGCGTGGAGGAGACGTGATTACTCCTGGTGGAAGTAGATGTGATTTCAGAGGAAATTGGTGGGTTTTTTTTTACATGTGCATGAGGCAGTCATCCCCCTCATCAGCAGGGAAATGTGTAGTTCCTGTGCTGAGCTAACACATTTCCTTTTCATTGCTATCATTAGAGAGAAGGCTAGGATGGTTAACTGTTTACTATTAAAGAGTCTATTTTTTTAATAGTGTTTTCTCTCAATCACAGTTAAAAACATACTTGCATGTTACCCTGTGTAGCATCAGACTGAAGCCTTTCACATACACTGAATCTAGTAAATAAGACTGACTCAAATATGTCTTGATACTATAGGTTTGTACCTTCATGATGCCATTCCAGTTGTCACCCGTTGAGACTTGAAACAATGTAAGAAAGGCCATGCCAAAGTTTTCAAAGGTAGCGTGACGACTCATACCCTCACATGGGTAGTCTTCATTGCAAACTGAGAATAAGAGTGAGTAGGATCAAGAGAAGGAGAAGTTAAAAAAGGGGTGAGAGGAAAATGGATTCCAAAGGGGACTGTTATTTTAACAACCAACACTGTACGTCCTAAAAACTACAGCACACAAGCAAAATCTCTCCAAGTAAGTCCCTCCTGAATAGATACTGACTGTTATTGAATCGATAGCATTGTGACTAAACACTATCTGTTTCTGAGAGCACAAAATATTTAGCTGATATCTCAAGGATATAACATCTTTAGGATGTTATATGAACTCACCTAGTTCTCCAAAAAGCTCTACTCCTAAGGCGGCGTAGATGAAAAACAGCAGCATGAAGAGCAGGCCCAGGTTACCCACCTATAACGGGCACACACAGATGGAAAAACGTATTATTGCGTATTTGTCATAAATTCATAAAGAGTATTTTAATATCTGAAGGAATGAAGAACTTTGTAGATGCCCTACAGCAGTGGTCGAGTCAGTGTCTAATGCACAAGTTACAGTCCTTTTAGTGAAAAACAACAGCGATTTCTAAACACTAATGTATGTACATATTTAATAACTAAATGCACTCACCAGACACTTTATGAAGTACAATTGTTTAACTGACTGTTATTGCAAATATCTAATCAGCCAATAACATGGCAGATTTTGAATGTGGCATGATTGGCCCGACAGACTGGGCTGAGTATTTTGAAAAACTGCTGATCTAGTGGGATTTTCCCCACATAGCCATCTCTAGTGTGGCCTAAAAAAGAGAAAATAACAACTCGTTATAATCAAGCTACACAGAAGAGCATCTGCAAATGCACAGCATGTTGAACTTTGAAGTAGATGGACAATAGCAGTAGAAGAGTGCACTGGTTCCACTCCTGTCAGCTAAATGAAAATTGGACAACAGAAGATTGTAAAAACGTGGCCTGGCTTGATGAGTCTTACTTTCTGCTGCATTATTTCAATGGTAGGGTCAGAATTTGTTATAAACACCACGAAAGCATGGATCCAACCTGCCTTGTATCAACAGTTCAGGCTGGAAGTTGTGGTGTAGGAATTATTTTCTTGGCAGACTTTGGGCCCCTTAGTAGGAACTGATCATCTTTTAAACACTACACTCTACTGGATTATTGTTACTGACTGTGTCCATCCCTTTATGACCGCAGTGTACCCATTTTCCAATGGCTGCTTCCAGCAGGATGGTACATCATGCCAAAAGGTCAAATAATCCCTCACTGGTTTCTTAATCTTGACGATGGTGGAAAGGGAGATTCACATCATTAATGGACAGCAATTGCACAATAATGTCATGTTATTATAGACCAAAACCTCAGAGGAATGTTTCCAGCACCTTGTTGAAGTTATGCATGAAGAATTAAGGCAGTTCTACTACTTGCGACGTGTAACTAATAAAGTGGCCCACGAGTGTTGATTTATGATTAGAAATAAATCGATCATTGCTTCGTCTGCATCCATAAAAGGTGTTATTGCTAAGGAAAACATATATTGATGATAATATAGTACATGTATTATTACTGTCACACATTATGTCAATTCTAATGATTTTGTTCCTGCTTTTGAAAAGGTCTCATACAGTACAATTTTATCTTTTACAAGATTCCCAAGATTTCTATAGTGCTTTGGAAGAAAACTCCCTTTCATTATATTTTATCATTAAACAAATCACAGAGTGATGGATATGCATGAACCTCATCCAATATTCCAACTTGTTCTGTCATGCTCCTCTCACCCTGCTTGGTTCTGTAAACAGACTTTGACACTACTAAAGCCACAATGCTTCTGTGAATTTTTCAGCTTGGGCTTTTGGGACTTGGCCTGGTTCTATGCCACGAAACAGCCTTCTGTTGTCTCACCCCAATAGTGATGATGTTGTATGGTTAAAAAATGTCTAATCCTATTAAAGAGATACAAAAGCTACCCTCCTATTCACTGCTTTTAATGCTCAGCAAGCAGCGCTGTTCCACTGAGAATATGGGAATACTCGTACATGCATGTATGTGTGCATCAGTACTCAATGCACAGAGATTTTTCAAGGAAACTGTACTTGAGATTTGCTGCCAGTTCAGCTGAAGAACACTGCACCAACACTATGATAGCTTGGGCAGAATTTGTTCAGAGGAAATTACACATCAGCTGTTGTGCAAGTGAAGTTTATAAAGAAAATTACACTGTGGTGCTTTGCCAGGCTTTTTTTTTGGCTCCGTTTGAGGCAGGGTCTATAATGATGCCATGCTGAAGAGGAAAATAATAGTGAAAAAGAGAACTTTGATAGTAATGTCTGGTTTAGTCGGAGAGCTCTCAGTAAATGGAAGCCAAGTCAAACATTTCTGATTTAGTTTAGCTGTCAATGAATTTCAGACAAGGACTTTTCCAGCAAAGAAAAACAAATCTAGTGGAATACATTAAAAGTAGTTCTTTCATGCTCAGGGTTTAAATATGCCCAGGGTTTATCTTTGTTATGATATCTCATGAAAATGATTTCCAAAAGTGTTAAAAATGCCAATGAGATATCATACAATGCCTGATGTACTTTATCTGCTAAGCCAACAGCATTAATTAAAATATTTAAAATGTATATATATATATATATATATATGTGTATATTTAAAATGATTTAAAATGTAGTGAAAATTAAAAGACAAAAAGCAGAAGAAGGAGTTAGTTCAGGTACGCCACAAAGTCAAACTCAGCTTCAATCCCAGCAAAGGAGCTGGTCTCACAGTCAGCTCACAACAGCTGATGGACCAGCTGATAACATCCTACACAGCCAATTGATAAATCTATGATAAGGCCTGTAATTAGTTAAGATGCTTTAGCCTGGTCACATTTGCTGTCCATTGCAAGCTGACTATCAGGTGCAGCTTACCACCCATGAGGGACATCTGTAGCATCAGAGAACCACGTATATCCTACGCGATCCTAACCACCCTTCACCTTAACTCTTTACTCTCCTGCCCTCTGGAAGGAGGCCCTCAATGGGGGCGGGGAGGGGGGAAGACACCTTGTCTACCGACAATCATAAGTGCTCCTGTTCTCTGCTACACATGGTGGCCCATGTGTCTTGTTCTCTTACACAGACTTGTCTCCAAACAAACTATTCACCAGGCAGTAGTGAAACTGTGAAAAGTGCAACAGAAACTTGAAGCAGAGAAAATTTTGAAATATGTTGGTTTCAGGATAAGGCAGAGTTTTTAATTTGAAGGCGACCTTTGTATGTTTGCAGTTTGCATCACAATTTTTCAAGTTTCACTACAGCCTGCAGGGTAAAATGAGGAGTGTTTGCAGACAAGTGGTGTCTTGAATGCAATCTACTGGCAACAGCAGTAACCTGCTAATGACCAAAGCAATCAAAAGGAGGTTTTTGGTGCAGCGCCCTCTTTGCAACTAATTTCACTGGATGTCAACCAACAGCCTTGACCAACCACTTGCCAACCAGTCGGGGAACAGCCATTTTTCCCTAGCAACACAGGCCCCTTAGACTTGTCTCACATGTAATATAAATTATATTACAGTTAAGCCCTCACAACTTCCTTTGGACTGAAAATAATGGCAGTAAATGCATCATAACGGGGCAACGTGTCTACACAGTTTGCATCTCTTTACTCTTCCTGGATTTCTTAGCCAATCAATAATGATGAACCAACAATAAAGTTTTGCTAGTGTAGTATTAAGGCTAATAATCTGTTTGGTGAAAATTACTGACTTTAATCTATACTTGTAAAATAACATCGACTACTTTGCTATTTCTTTAGACTAGATTTTGCTGAAGATGAGAAAGATGAAGTGCATCTTTTATTATTTTAATGATTTAATTTGGCAGCAAACACACACGTTAACTGCTCCTTTTTAAAACTTGGTTGTATTCTTAAGGGAAAGTGGCTTTCTAGATGATCTCTACAGTTTCCACAGGCATTTCTGGAGTTTTTTCAGCCATTTCCAGACAAAAAAATATATACACATCTGGCTCGGCTTTAGCGCTAACATGGCATAAACTGTTAGTGACAGGTTGCAGCCATTTTGCATCAGTTAAGGAGGAAAGATTAACAGAGAACGCTTGCGGGTAAATGAATTTGTCTTACTGCCTATTTGTAAAGACAAGCCATGAAAATGCATTTCTTAACATGTCACTGAGCTATTAAGATTACACACCCTTTCAGTGTATGGATCCCTCATTACATCTCCATGTCTTGTCATGACCTATTAACTGCAGAAACCGACTGTGTAACTTGTGGAGTGCCGAAATGATGTTTTATCTCATAAATTATTATTGTAGCAGACATCTGTCGTCGTGTGGCACGGGTCTGTGCCCTCCCATCGCATTATCAAGCATTTGCCTCTTCAGCTGAATCCTTAGGCCTTTGTTGAAATGTCAATAATCTCTTCAATATCCTATGTGATGCGAAGAAAAAAAAGCTGGCAGCTAGCCATTTCATTTTCACTGTGAAATACAGTGTAGTATCACCTGAGGTTAAATCTCTCACCAGGTATAATGCAGTCACT